>JAVJIF010009222.1:0-181985 GCA_038442645.1 Agave tequilana | reverse complement strand
TCTGCTTTTTCTCTTCTCTTCTCTTGGTTGAGAGATACTCAGATCTCTGAACTAGTGGGGATGCCCACTCTGGTTTATTACCCCGGCCAAGGCCGGTAATTCTCGATCATCCAGAGGCTTTACCAATGGACTTTAGGGAGTTTATCTCTCCTCAATTTAGCTTTAACAGCTGCCTCAGGGATTATTTCCCTTGTTGATCTGCAAAGAAGGTTTCATCCCTGTTTCCTAGCTTCCCGCGAAGCTATCTTTCGAACAAAGAAAGATAATTGCATGCTTGTTAAGTTCGCCACACAAGCAAAACTTGGGACTTAGTCTCTCCAAAGTTGAGCCAGTCTTGCCATATAGGTGGGGTCAAGACTGCGTCCCTCAGGATCAGTCTGGCTTAGCCATATAGACGAGGCTAGGACTTGGCATTTGCTGAGCTAGCCCATCATCACTGTGCCAGCGAGACTATCCTCTGCTTTAACTGAAATCAATGTTTGACTGAATCAGATTGCTTCGCCTCAAAGAATTTGACTTAGTGCTTTTGCAGCTTCTCCTGTGTTTAACTACTAATTTGTTCCAGTTTGCATTGCAGTGAGCTATATTCGCCATCTTGTGACTTGATGAAAGAGACCAGAAATTTTCTCTCGCTTTTCCGGTTGAACTTTAAATCCTAAGCAGGAGGAACAACTGGGGCAGCTAATGTGTGTTCCCAAAAGAGGTTGGCAGTCGCTTATCCGAGATGATCCACTTCGAGGCGTGGCTGGTAGTCGCTTATCCGAGATGATCCACTTCGGGAAAGCGGACGTCACCTGTAAGGTCGCGGATCTTCCCATTGCTAATTTTCATCAAAGAAGTTCCAACCTGCTGGTGGCGATCAGATCTTCGCCAATTTAAGGAAGATCCAGCTTCCTGGCGGTACCATCTGTCCTGGTGGCACCATCTGTTCTGCGCGAGGTTACGACCTTATACAGGAGGAAGACCTTCGTGTCCATTTGGTTGGGCTTGGAAGTAGATAGGACCTCTTGTATGCCTTTTGAGCAAATGACTCTGTTGTATAGGACACAACTTTGATGTGGTATCATGTACCTTTCCTCTTAAATCAATGAAAGTTTATTTCTGCTCATTTGATTTTTTTGCCTTGCCTTCATCTTGAACTTCCAAGGTTCTTTTTGAATCAAGAATGAGCTTCCAGCGAAGCTAACATATCTGCGAAGTTCGGCCTATGCCTTCTGCGAAGCTAAGACAATCCTGTTGGCGAAGTCATTGATGTATCGTGCGAAGTCCGCATTTGACTCATGGCGAAGTTAGCCCTTAGCGGGGCTGAATCAGCGCTTCTCGGGAAGGCGCTTTAGGTGCCATTTCAAACTAATTCAAAACGGCGGTCCTGTGCTCTTTATGAGGCGTCGTTTCATTCAGGCACTCATTGGCCTATAAAAGCCCGATCGGGCTGGGAGAGAAAAGATCACTTCTCTCCAAAATTTTTACAGAGCACTTTGACGCTTTTTCTTCTTCTTCTTTCCTCTTCATTCACAATTTTAAGAACTTCCAAGGTTCTTCAATGGCGCCCAAGAGACGAGCGGGAAAAGAGGTGGCAACTTCCGCAGCAGAGGGTCCTTCCCCTCTTCCGGTCATCGAACGACCAATCGCCGGTAGGGAACTTTCCCTTTTGATTAGAGACTGTCGTCTCTCCTTTAAAGCCGATTTTTGGCTGTCCTTAAATGAATCCACCCGAGATCAATCATGGTCTTGTGATTTTAGGGAGTCCAATTCCCTGATTTTACCCTGATTTCTTGATCGGGAATCCAAGAACTGAAGAGTTCTTCTTTAAGCTTCCAAGCGAAGCTATCCCTTAGGCGGTCACATCCTATTGAATGACAGGATGCGAAACTGTCCTTTGAAATTTGACAGAAAAGGACCGTAATGTCCTTCTGACGAAGTTAGCCTTTGAGGCTTTGTCGCATCCTGTCGTTCGAAGCTAAGCTCCCAGAGCGAAGCTAACACTTGAATATTTTCCTGCATCCTGCCCTCGTGTAGGATGCGGAGTTACACTGCAGCTGTGAAGCTATCGTTAGGCCAGCTTCGCTCAGAGAGCGAGGCTATGCCTTGTCAAATTTTGCTTTCTGGTTTTAGCCCTTGTCCGGCTGATGAACTAATCATAGTTTTTCTTTGTTCCTGCAGTGCACTACACTCCCGGTCCTTTGAACAGTGTATTTGGGATAACTAGGGGATTGGATGGCAATATCAGCCTGCAATTCTAAGGGCAGGCTTCTCTGTTTAGTGTGCGGAGCTCTCTCGTTCGAGAGACACGCTTATGGTGGGGATCAACGCTCCATGAGGAGAATTCTGACTACGGCTCCCCTTAAAGATTTTGACCGTTAACCTATAGGAAGCCCGACTTCATGTTCGGGGACGCCGCGCCAGACCCTGATCGCCAGCTGCTGGCCAGGGAGGGGCAATGGATTTTTCAGTTGGATGGCGAGAAGTTCTATCTTCCATCTAACAAGCGGCATTTTCTTTGTTTTCTCTTCGAATGCGTGACGCAGGATCGGAAGATGTCATGGGAAGTGAGCTGGAGTACCGACTCCGTCCATGTAGGGAAATTGATGCTTTAGTCTCCTGGTTACGCAAGAGCAGGGCCTCCACGTTGCATTATGGGTCTACATCCTGGGAACGTATCGCGAGAGATCCCAGTGGGAGAAAATCCTGCGGTGGCACTGACCTTTGGCAAACAATTCTTCAAAGTTAATGGGAACTATCCGGCCACTGATTTCAGGACTCCCGGCTGGATTCACCCTCCGAAGGCATGGTGGAGGATTTAACTGTATACGTCCTTGCTTATTTCGAGGAAGATCTGGAGAGGCTGAACCTTCATGAGGCCGTCAGGGCGACCTGCTACGACATTCAGATGAGCGTAGCATGCTTCTACGCCATCTTCGAGTTGTACTGCCCGCTACTACAGGGACTTTTTTCACCCCTGTTGGCGAACTGGGTATGGATCTGCATGAGATGTGGGAAGTCTCTGCTCTGCCCTTGGGATCTTTCCCATATGAAGAATACTTCCCGTGTGAGGCGGAATTGGCACTTCTGGAGAAGCAGGAGCCCGCCTTGTTTGAGACCTACCGGGAGTTAATGTGCCATTTGTATATTTGCTCCAGTATGCATGGAAGCCATAAGGGAACTTCATGCAGCTTGAAGAGCTGGGGAGATTATTTGTTCCCCGATATGAAAATACTCCTGAAGCGGCTCATTGTGGAGTTGCTGACGAGGACATCTTTAGCCGGATGCAAAAGTATTCTCAAGGGGATCTAGTTGTGGAAGAAGATGACGGTCCCTATGAAAAAGGCGATGTTCTTCGGAGTTTCCATCACCAGGCTTGTTGGCCGATGTCCGGAAGGCACTGCTGGCTGGCTTCTTGACAGTCTGGCTGAAGAGGTGCGTGGTGCCGTCTTCTTCGGGTGACATCATTCATCCGAATATCCTGCTGCCTGTTGTTTTCGTCTAATCCATGGTCGTTCTCTGGGACTTCTTCCGGCCATGGTGTGCTGTATCCAGAGAGGCCTTCGTGCCTTAACGGAGGCTTTTTTCAGGCCGCCAACGACAAAGCTGGAAAGGGGACCATTCACCCCGCGATGGACCAATCCCAGGATAGGTCTGCCGTCACTATTTAATGGCGTGGTTTGCCCTGCATGTCCCTCTTTGATTGAAGCTGGAGAGGACCCCCCTGAAGGTGTTCGAATGGCGCTTCTCTGCCGATTCGAAGGATGTTCCTGGCAAAAGACTTACGTGGCTGAGGCCCGTAAATTGGTGCGTCGTTATGACGTCTATAGTCTTTTCCACTGCTTCCCCCATATTCGGGATGCAGGCTACGATGAGGAGTTCAAAGACCGGGGGAAGGGCAGTCATCGCTGAGCCAGGGAATTTTTGAGTGGTTGTCAGCATTCGGCCCTCAACATTTATTATACCGAAGTGGGGATACCTGCTACTTAGAGCCTTATGTTCCAAGTCGGTTTGCTCGACAGTTTAGATATGACCAACTGTACGTGGGCAACTCAATCTCAATCTGGCTTTCATGGGGAGCCTCATTGATGGAGCCCGTACCTGGCGATTCTTCATTGCACGCTATACCGAGGCACGGCTGCGTATTCCGTTGAGGACTCCTGATCTTCTAATGACTCTGAGCTTCTGCCAGTGGTATGCAACTTATAACTCCACACCCCTCGGATTCACTGTTAACAATTCTGGTGTGAAGTTAATTTCTCAGTGGCTAAGCAGAAGGTCTCTAAGAAAAAGGAAGGTAAGAGGGTTCGCGTCCCGGGCATAGAAGAATTCGTTGCTATTGATGACAGTGAAGCTTCGGATACGGAAAGTCCTTGCTTCAAAGCGGAGACATGTGCCGAGACTCCAGCAGCTGGTTTCTGTTGGAGGGATAGCTCCCTCAAGGCATGTAGAAGAGGCGAAGGAGGAGGATCCCGACGTTCCTCTCAAGCGCAAACGGACAGGTGGGTCTTATAGGAAGCAGTTGGTGAAGAAGCCCGTCGCCATGCTCCTACGTTGTTGTAGAGGGCGAACCTTCTGCGGCACTTCCTCCTCCCTGCCGCATTAGTAGTTGAATCGTCGATTCCCAGACCGACTACCGGCGAATTCGCTCCGGACCCATATAAGATCAGCTTCGTCCCTGTAATACACCTTTTTATGTATTCGGTAAAGCTTATTATTTGCTTTGTGATTCAGGTACCGAGGCGGTGAGAAGCCGAGAGCTGAAGCTGTTGGAGAACAAGGGAAATTTATGATCCCTTGTTTACTTATAAGGAGGGCGATGAGGCTGGCTATTTGTCGTCTCAGAAGGATCCGGAGATGACGCTGCTGATGTTGGCCCTTCGGGCGCCAGGACTTCGAAAGGAAGTTCTGAAGTTTCTAGCTCCTTTGGGTGGACTACGGAGGGTTCGGCAAGTGAAGGCGGGCTGACCATTCGTGTTGACTCCGCCAAGATTTTCCGATGGACCCGTAGAGACTAGTGTAGCCGCCAAGACAATTGAGACGACATTATCTTTTGTATGATTTTGACCCTTTTGACTCTTGTTACTTGTTGTGTCCTTCCTACACAGTCTTGTTGCAGGTGTTCCGCCTCTGGGTGCGTCAACTTCAAGAGAGCCCACCTGTCTTCCTGAGGGATCTAGGGGTGACATGAGCACTTCGATCGCGACGAATGCTGCTGATTGGATGTTTTGTATAGTGACCTGCCCTCTTATCGGCCTGAGCCAGCCAGAGGAACAGAGGTTGAAGGGACGATAGTCACGGAGGCGACTTCACTCCCAACTATATCAACGAGTGAGGTCCATTAGTTTTACCAGTGTAGAGCTGAGAATGATTACTAGTCCTATTTCCCCGATGCTGGTGGTTGAGCCCGTTCCCCGGAAGTAGTCACTAGTCCGACCTCGGTTGTGACTAGTGTATTGGTTTCGATGAAGACTCCTCCGAGAAAACCGATGACCTCTCATGTTGGTGCGGCCAGTGCTTCCACTATTCCTTCCACAGTAATGTCAATAAACCGGTGGAATTTTCAGGGGCTACCCGTCTGCCAGGAGTGATTGAGGCCGAGAATGAATTCGTGGCTGAGCTAGTCGATAGCTTTTATAAGGCTTGAGGCGGTCCATCAATTTGATTTTGAAAGGCTCGACTACCTCGTTCTCTCTGCTCTAAAGGTAGTCCTCTCTCGAAATATTGAGAATATCCGGGACTTTGGAGGGATAACCCAAGCCGCTGCATTAGAACTTCTGGTGGACCAACTTGAGAGGGATGTAGACGAATGGCGCCGTCTTAACCATTCGGACCTGGAGTTTTCAGTTAATGAGCAGCTTGCACACTTTGTCGCTCAGATGCATGAAGCCCATCTTGCTGCTCAGGAAGCTGCTAGGGCCATTTCTTCTGACTTGAAGTCCTTGAAAAAGGAAGGTAGAGCTCAGGGACGCCATAGATGCTTCTCTTGACGCTAAAGATAAAATTGAAAAAGCCAAGGATATGATTAGGAAGGCTAATCTTCTTTTATCCAAGGCTGAACCAGTGCGTTTTGAAGAGATTGCACGGCTTGAGCAGCTTAAGGCTCAGAGTGACGAACTCTCGCGGCAAGAGTCGGCTCAGAAGGCAATCTTGGTTGAAGTTGAAGCTCGCTTGACCCAGACGACGAGTTTTAATGAAGCTGAGCTAAAGTCGCAGGCGCTTGTCAGGGCTGCTGATGATAGGAAGACAAGGTTGGCCTTTCTTGAAGGACGGATCAAATCTTATGACGAACTCTCATAGCTTGTAACATATGTGCCTTCATGTATCCCTTCTTCTCGGACTCAATAAAAATAATTTGTTTTGACTCCCTGTCGAATCTCTAACTTGTTTTATCTGCCGAGTTGTCGTTTCCAAGTTGTATTGCAGCCACTTGAGAACATAGTCCTTACCGGACTGATAAAGAGACTTGGCTATCTGCCGGTTCAAAGGTCGCAATGACATAACCGATTGAAAAGCCACCAGGCTTAAAGTAGTCCTTGTCGGACTAAAAAGTGAGACTTGGCTATCGGTCGGTTCAGAGGTCGTAATGACGTAACCGGTTTGAGAGGCCACCAAGCTCAAAATAGTCCTTGTCGGACTGAAAGGTGATACTTGTCTTTTGTAAATGTCAACAAGTATAGGTGAGACCTGTCTTTTGTAAATGTCAGCTGATTGGTCGCTAATGTTGCATATTTAATATCATATGTCCATACTTATATAGAATAAAAGCCTGCATTGTCCTAATTAATTGTTTGATTTATTTGCAGGCCCAATCTTAAGGAGATGAAGAGAAATGAGCCCAAAGCCTACCAAAATTCTGAATTAAATCAGAATTAATTCGCACTAAGTAAATCAGGGCAAAATCAAGAGGTGGAAACTGGTTGAGAAGAATCCTCTCAGAATCGATCGGTTAAAGCCAAGAATCCAAGGCCATTTCGTCAGAATCCGGGACTCAAACTGCAAAACCAACTCCAGATAAAGTCAGAAGGCCAAACCAGCGCGACCCACCAACAGGGTGTGGCCACCTGGCCACACCCTGGCCACGGAAACGCGGCAAAAGCCGCGTTTTCGCGGCATTGTTGGGGAGTTAGGGGGAGCGTTTGCTCCCCCGATCTCCTTGGGATCCTGCTTGTTGGGTTTTTGGCCTATAAAAGGCCATTCTTTGTGCTGAAATGGACGCCAAGGCAGAGTTAGGATTTAGACTAGTTTTTCATTTCTTAGTTTAGGTTTTGTTTTTCTTGTTCATGTAATTGTAATTTTCATTTATGTAAATAAGAGGAGATCAGACTTTCATCGAAGAATAAGAATGGAGCTTGAGCTGGAGTGACACCGGTGTAAGACTTATTTCTTTTCTTTGATTGTTATGAAATCGAATCGACGTTTTTTCTGTGTATGTTCTTCTTTTTAGTCTTCTTCTTCTTCTTCTTCTTCTTCTTTTCTATTTTACTTTTCTTTTTGGTACAATTGTCTTCCAAGTGAGTCTAAAAGCATCGAAAGAGCCTGCCGTTGCGAGTGCCACCGATAGCTCATGACGATGGAATGGAGTCTCTCTCTGTATCATTTCATTCTTGAAGTAGTCTTGATGATGTAATATGAAGAGACCAATACTCAAATCTTATGGGCTATGCGCTGAATGCCTCCACTTCAAGGTAAAATCGTCGCTGAAGACTCAAGGTAAGCTTTTGGTGAAAAGAAGGTAAGCAATTGTTTTTATTTCTTTTCTTTTATTTCTGTAAATTAAATCCCCACTTCTTCCAACTCTTTCTTTTCGACTCATTTCTACATAATCGCTTTCTTTCGCCGTTTTCTGATTTTTCCACTTCTTCATCTCTCACTTTCTTCTTAACTTTAACTATTACTTCTTTTCTTTTCGTTAACTTAAAAACAGAGAAGAACTATCGTTTTGTTTTCTTAACGATTTCAATACAAGAACGTAAACGCTTCTATCGCAAAACCCTCCTTGTGGATCACGACCCGCATAACCACTTGCTATAGCGTAAGAATTGAGCACTTGCACATTTTTATTAAAAGTTCTGAAATTTCGTATTTTCTGTGCAGGTTTAGCTTCAATCAAATTTTGGCGCCGTTGCCGGGGAGGGTAACGTTTTTATTGAAATCTGAATTTTATTGAAAATTTTTTTAGAACTAAAACGAATTTTCTTCTCTGTTGCAGGTTACAGGGAAAGCAAAGAAGGAAAAGAAGATTGCAGTAACACATAAGTGGTCTTGGGCCTCTGCTGTAGAAAGCAGAGACCAAGGGCCCTCTGATTTGCCGTGTTTGTGCGGCCAAAGCCGCGGATCCGGGGCAAAGAAGAGTTGACTACTAACAGGTTTGTGCAGGGTTGCTTGCTTTGCAAAAACATAGCTTCCTACAAATTTATTTCCTATATGCCATCACCATAACCTGCTAATAAACCAACAGTAAAAAGTTTGTTGAAAATGTTAAAAAAATTGATTAGACGTTTGCATCTTAGGCACGTGTCTTTTCAATTCCTTACTTTACTATTGAAGAGTGCTGGAGCAAGGTACGTACGCATTGCATCTAGAATAGGACTATCTCTTGGTTGATTTATATCGCTTTGAGTGCATCTTATTTATCTTGTACACTTGCCCAAAAACTGATTTTAAGGGCACCACCCATTAACAAGATAAGGTGGAGATTTAATCACCCTTCCTCAGCCCAAAAATCAGAATCCAAGCACTCACTAACCCAAGCCTAACTTAAAATGAGTAGACGTTGGCCCTTGGGACATCTCGGACTCAATTAGGAGATTATCCTAAGGGGGAAAGGTGTTGGAACTTGACTCTTGCCAAATCAGTATCTAGGAAAGGGATTAGGGCCGAAAGCTCAAAGGTTGGTGGTTATTTAATTAAGGAACGTCTTTTGACAGAAAACCTCCATCAACCTTGCCCTGACCTGGCTGATTAGCTTATGGTCAAAGTCTACATTAAACCTCAGTCTAACCAGTAAGAGTCGTCTAGGTCTAGGTCAACCCTAACTTAGTTTAGATTTTTTTCTCTTTTATTTGTTTGCTTATTTGTATTTTCTTTCTTTTGTTTGTATTGTTTGATATGGCTTATAATAATAATTTTTCCAACTTCAGTAATAATCCATATTACACACCGAGTTCATTTTTGGATATTACCAACTCGGCATATCATGACTTTAACCAACCTAGTGTGCGGATTGGTCTTATCCGAATCAATATAACCCATGTCCCCCATCTAATAACTATAATGTCCATAATAATTTCAACTCTTCACCGAGTCAGTGGGGATTCACCTCCCCCGAGCATAATTATCAACCAACTTGTCCTCCTTCTCCACCTAGTCCACAATATTTTCAAGAGTCATACTCAATTCCACCCGTCCAAAATAGGAAACCATCAATTCTGAAAATGAGTATGCGTGAGTCCAAACATAAATCCCAAAATCTGATGGACTCACAATTTCACTACACTTCCAAGACAATTCTTCATCTTTTATCAAAACAATGACTCTATCAATTATGAAAAGATGCTTGAAGCCATGACTCAGGCTCAAAACACTCATAATCGTGACATAGATATGATGGTCGAATCTCTGCATTCTCACCGTTGGACTAGTCCTGATGTCACTAACCATTCTGTTAGAGCCGAAGAGTCATGTAGTTTTGGAAATCAAGATTCCATTTCAGAACAACCATTTGAACTTGCCCAAACTCCAAATTTCGAAAAAGATATTGACAGTTTAGCAAGTTTTCCTTTTCCTGAAATAGAACTTGAAAATGAATATGATCCCGAACCCCAACTTAGTGATTCAATTCTACTTCCTGATTCGATTATGACTCCGGTATCTTCACCTAATTTCGATCTTTTCCCCGAGTCAACGTTGGATCCTATGCCTATTCATCATGAAATTGAATCCCCCGTCTTTGAGGATCATATTGAACTTGACCAATTATACAATTTTGAAAATCCTATTGACAAATTGGCAAGTTCTCAATTTTTTGATATTGAACTCAATGAGATATGTGACCTAGATTCTCAAATCTGTGATCCAGTTCAACTTTCTGAATCAATATTGACTCCTGTTTTGTTACCAAACTTGAGTAATATTTTAGAGTCAGTTTTGATTCCTCCACCTATCATTCCTGAACTGGAACCACCCATATTAGGTTACATCCCATTGTTAGAAAATACATGTGGACTTGAGTTTCAACTTCTTGACTTGGACCCGCTTCTTGAACCAATTTCGACTCCTGAACCTTTACTTGACTTAAGTCACCTTCCTGAGTCGGTATTAGTTCATGTCCTTCCTGAGTCCAAGTCAACCAGTCTATCATTTCATAGTCCATTCTGGGATGAGGTGGTTGACAAATTTGACTCCGAAATTAGTTATGGAATATGGAAATTAGATGGGGTTAAATATTTAATAAAGATCCTTTATGGATACATCTTTTTAATGGGTTATATTAGAGAAATTGTTGGTGGGTTCCTCCGAGACCCAAGAAAAGTTGATTGGGCCACGTTTCGTGGACCATCAGACCACCACCGGAACCACCATCTTAAGGTAACCTTTCCTTCCCTTTCTTCTTTTTCATGCATCTATGCATTAATTCATACATTGAGGACAATGCATGAGATAGGTGTGGGGGAGGGTCTAACATAACTTTTCTTTTTGTTAACATTTTTCTTTACTTTTAAAAACTTTTTGAAAATGGAAACAATATTTTGACATATTTTTTGTAAGAAATTAAGTTAATTTTAAGGAATAGGAAATTCAAATTAGGATTTCTTATACTTGGTCAAAATAAGATTATTTGTTTGATTTTAAGGGTTAGGAAGATAATTTGTCAAAATAATTTAGTCTTGATCTTTACCTTGATGAAGTATGCACACCTCATACACTTACACACTTAGGGTTCAAAAACAAAGATTCTTATGCCTTATAAAAAAATATATATAAAAAAAATAAACAAATCTGATTATTGATTAGCTAGGTGCTTTGGCCTAAGCAAGCCTTAGTATTTATGCGAAAGATGATTAGATAAGTTTGAAAGAAAAAAAAATATATAACCCTCTGATTAAGCTAGTATTTGTGCCTAGTAAAGCATAAGTATTCACGCCTAAAAGGGGTCCATATAATAAAACCCTTAGTTTGTGGCCTTATTTGCTCGAGTTCTTAAGTCCTTGGGTGTTTTCTCACCCTGTGCCCTAAGACCGTTTGGTTTGGGAGTCATCGATTAAAGGCTCGTTACATGGGCAGATTAGAAAGCCTAATAAAACTAAGGAATAATACCAATATATATATATATATATATATATATATATATATATATATATATATATATTATATATAATTATATATATATATATATATATATATATAAGGCATAAGATTTAGAGTTAATGAACCCTTAGTCAAAATTTTCACAGTCACAAGGTGCATATGACTTAGGGTAAAGTAATAGACTAGATTAGAAGTACAATTTGACTCCTTACTTTGATTGATAACAAATTTTTGAATAGAGACTAAGTTTAGGAATGAAAAATTCAGTTTTCCTATAACTTATAGATTGCTTAGAGCTTACAATTATATTTCAAATATTTTTCTCTTTCAAAATGCTTTTCGAAAATACTAACTCTTTATTTCCCTTCTTTATGGATTTTGTGGGTGCAATCCGCTGAAAACCCTCACGAGACAAAACTCGTCCTCTAGAGAAAACCTAGAGGTTTAATGGCTTGTTGCACATGCTCAGTGCAATCGCGTAACCTGCGAAAGTGGTCTAATAATCCTCAGTATAGTTTAGTTGTTTTGCTCGAGGACGAGCAAAAGATGGTATGGGGTGTGATTGGTCGCTAATGTTGCATATTTAATATCATATGTCCATACTTATTATAGAATAAAAGCCTGCATTGTCCTAATTAATTGTTTGATTTATTTGCAGGCCCAATCTTAAGGAGATGAAGAGAAATGAGCCCAAAGCCCACCAAAATTCTGAATTAAATCAGAATTAATTCGCACTAAGTAAATCAAGGCAAAATCAAGAGGTGGAAAATCGGTTGAGAAGAATCCTCTCAGAATCGATCGGTTAAAGCCAAGAATCCAAGGCCATTTCGTCAGAATCTGGGACTCAAACTGCAAAACCAACTCCAGATAAAATCAGAATGCCAAACCAGCGCGACCCACCAATAGGGTGTGGCCACCTGGCCACACCCTGGCCGCGAAAACGCGGCAAAAGCCGTGTTTTCGCGGCATTGTTGGGGAGTTAGGGGGAGCGTTTGCTCCCCCGATCTCCCCGGGATCCTGGTTGTTGGGTTTTTGGCCTATAAAAGGCCATTCTTTGTGCTGAAATGGACGCCAAGGCAGAGTTAGGATTTAGACTAGTTTTTCATTTCTTAGTTTAGGTTTTTGTTTTTCTTGTTCATGTAATTGTAATTTTCATTTATGTAAATAATAGGAGATCAGACTTTCATCGAAGAACAAGAATGGAGCTTGAGCTGGAGTGACACCGTGTAAGACTTATTTATTTTCTTTGATTGTTATGAAATCGAATCGACGTTTTTTCTGTGTATGTTCTTCTTTTAGTCTTCTTCTTCTTCTTCTTTTCTATTTTACTTTTCTTTTGGTACAATTGTCTTCCAAGTGAGTCTAAAAGCATCGAAAGAGCCTTGCCGTTGCGAGTGCCACCGATAGCTCATGACGATGGAATGGAGTCTCTCTCTGTATCATTTCATTCTTGAAGTAGTCTTGATGATGTAATGTAGAAGAGACCAATACTCAAATCTTATGGGCTATGCGCTGAATGCCTCCGCTTCAAGGTAAAATCGTCGCTGAAGACACAAGGTAAGCTTTTGGTGAAAAGAAGGTAAGCAATTGTTTTTATTCTTTTCTTTTATTTCTGTAAATTAAATCACCACTTCTTTCAACTCTTCTTTTCGACTCATTTGTACAAAATCGCTTTCTTTCGCCGTTTCCTGATTTTTTCCACCTTCTTCATCTCTCACTTCTTCTTAACTTTATCTATTACTTCTTTTTCTTTTCGTCAACTTAAAAACAAAGAAGAACTATCATTTTGTTTTCTTAACGATTTCAATACAAGAACGTAAACGCTTCTATCGCAAAACCCTCCTTGCGGATCACGACCCGCATAGCCACTTGCTATAGCGGTAAGAATTGAGCACTTGCACATTTTATTATAAGTTCTGAAATTTCGTATTTTGTGTGCAGGTTTAGCTTCAATCAAATTTTGGTGCCGTTGCCGGGGAGGGTAACGTTTTTATTGAAATCTGAATTTTTATTGAAAATTTTTTTAGAACTAAAACGAATTTTCTTCTCTGTTGCAGGTACAGGGAAAGCAAAGCAGGAAAAAAAAATATATATAACCCTCTGATTAAGCTAGTATTTGTGCCTAATAAAGCATAAGTATTCACGCCTAAAAGGGGTCCCTATAATAAAACCCTTAGTTTTGTGGCCTTGTTGCTCGAGTCCTTAAGTCCTTGGGGTGTTTTCTCACCCGGTGCCCTAAGACCGTTTGGTTTGAGAGTCATCGATTAAAGGCTCGTTACATGGGCAGATTAGAAAGCCTAATAAAACTAAGGAATAATACCACAATATATATATATATATATAAATAAATAAGGCATAAGATTTAGAGTTAATGAACCTTAGTCAAAATTTTCACAGTCACAAGGTGCATATGACTTAGGGTAAAGTAATAGACTAGATTAGAAGTACAATTTGACTCCTTACTTTGATTGATAACAAATTTTTGAATAGAGACTAAGTTTAGGAATGAAAAATTCAGTTTTCCTATAACTTATAGATTGCTTAGATCTTACAATTATATTTCAAATATTTTTCTCTTTCAAAATGCTTTTCGAAAATACTAACTCTTTATTTCCCTTTCTTTATGGATTTTGTGGGTGCAATCCGCTGAAAAACCCTCACGAGACAAAACTCGTCCTCTAGGGAAAACCTAGAGGTTTAATGGCTTGTTGCACATGCTCAGTGCAATCGCGTAACCTGCGAAAGTGGTCTAATAATCCTCAGTATAGTTTAGTTGTTTTGCTCGAGGACGAGCAAAAGATAGGTATGGGGTGTGATTGGTCGCTAATATTACATATTTAATATCATATGTCCATACTTATTATAGAATAAAAGCCTGCATTGTCCTAATTAATTGTTTGATTTATTTGCAGGCCCAATCTTTAAGGAGATGAAGAGAAATGAGCCCAAAGCCCACCAAATTCTGAATTAAATCATAATTAATTCGCACTAAGTAAATCAAGGCAAAATCAAGAGGTGGAAAACCGGTTGAGAAGAATCCTCTCAGAATCGATCGGTTAAAGCCAAGAATCCAAGGCCATTTCGTCAGAATCCGGGACTCAAACTGCAAAACCAATTCCAGATAAAGTCAGAAGGCCAAACCAGCGCGACCCACCAACAGGGTGTGGCCACCTGGTCACACCCTGGCCGCGGAAACGCGGCAAAAGCCGCGTTTCCGCGGCATTTTTGGGAGTTAGGGGGAGCGTTTGCTCCCCGATCTCCCCGGGATCCTGGTTGTTGGGTTTTTGGCCTATAAAAGGCCATTCTTTGTGCTGAAATGGACGTCAAGGTAGAGTTAGGATTTAGACTAGTTTTTCATTTCTTAGTTTAGGTTTTTGTTTTTCTTGTTCATGTAATTGTAATTTTCATTTATGTAAATAAGAGGAGATCAGACTTTCATCGAAGAACAAGAATGGAGCTTGAGCTGGAGTGACACGGTGTATGACTTATTTCTTTTCTTTGATTGTTATGAAATCGAATCGCCGTTTTTTCTGTGTATGTTCTTCTTTTTAGTCTTCTTCTTCTTCTTCTTTTCTATTTTACTTTTCTTTTTGGTACAATTGTCTTCCAAGTGAGTCTAAAAGCATCGAAAGAGCCTTGCTGTTGCGAGTGCCACCGATAGCTCATGACGATGGAATGGAGTCTCTCTCTATATCATTTCATTCTTGAAGTAGTCTTGATGATGTAATGTAGAAGAGACCAATACTCAAATCTTATGGGCTATGCGCTGAATGCCTCCGCTTCAAGGTAAAATCGTCGTTGAAGACTCAAGGTAAGCTTTTGGTGAAAAGAAGGTAAGCAATTATTTTTATTTCTTTTCTTTTATTTCTGTAAATTAAATCACCACTTCTTCCAACTCTTTCTTTTCGACTCATTTGTACATAATCGCTTTCTTTCGCCATTTTCTGATTTTTTCCACCTTCTTCATCTCTCACTTTCTTCTTAACTTTACTATTACTTCTTTTTCTTTTCGTTAACTTAAAAACAGAGAAGAACTATCGTTTTGTTTTCTTAACGATTTCAATACAAGAACGTAAACGCTTCTATCGCAAAACCCTCCTTGTGGATCACGACCCGCATAGCCACTTGCTATAGCGGTAAGAATTGAGCACTTGCACATTTTTATTAAAAGTTCTGAAATTTCGTATTTTGTGTGCAGGTTTAGCTTCAATCAAATTTTTGTGCCGTTGCCGGGGAGGGTAACGTTTTTATTGAAATCTGAATTTTTATTGAAATTTTTTTAGAACTAAAACGAATTTTCTTCTCTATTGCAGGTTACAGGGAAAGCAAAGCAGGAAAGAAGATTGCAGTAACACATAAGTGGTCTTGGGCCTCTGCTGTAGAAAGCAGAGACCAAGGGCCCTCTGATTTGCCGCGTTTGCGTGGCCAAAGCCACGGATCCGCGGCAAAGAAGAGTTGACTACTAACAGGTTTTTTTGCAGGGTTTCTTGCTTTGCAAAAACATAGCTTTCTGCAACTTTATTTCCTATATGCCATCACCATAACCTGCTAATAAACCAACAGTAAAAATTTTGTTGAAAAAGTTAAAAAAATTGATTAGACGTTTGCATCTTAGGCACGTGTCTTTTCAATTCCTTTACTTTACTGTTGAAGAGTGCTGGAGCAAGGTACGTACGCATTGCATCTAGAATAGGACTATCTCTTGGTTGATTTATATCGTTTTGAGTGCATCTTATTTATCTTGTACACTTGCACAAAAACTGATTTTAAGGGCACCACCCATTAACAAGATAAGGTGGGGATTTAATCACCCTTCCTTAGCCCAAAAATCAGAATCCAAGCACTCACTAACCAAGCCTAACTTAAAATGAGTAGACGTTGGCCCTAGGGACATCTCGACTCAATTAGGAGATTATCCTAAGGGGAAAGGTGTTGGAACTTGACTCTTGCCAAATCAGTGTCTAGGAAAGGGATTAAGGGCCGAAAGCCCGAAGGTTGGTGGTTATTTAATTAAGGAACGTCTTTTGACGGAAAACTCCCACCAACCTTGCCCTGACCTGCTGATTAGCTTGTGGTCAAAGTCTACATTAAACCTCCCGTGGACAGTCTAACCAGTAAGGAGTCGTCTAGGTCTAGGTCTACCCTAACTTAGTTTAGAATTTTTTTTCTCTTTTATTTGTTTGCTTATTTGTATTTTCTTTCTTTTTGTTTGTATTGTGTGATATGGCTAATAATAATAATTTTTCAACTTCAATAATAATCCATATTACACACCGAGTTCATTTTCGGATATTACCAACCCGGCATATCATGACTTTAACCAACCTAGTGTCCTGGATTGGTCTTATCCGAATCAATATAACCCATGTCCCCCATCTAATAACTATAATGTCCATAATAATTTCAACTCTTCACCGAGTCAGTGGGGATTCACCTCCCCCGAGCATAATTATCAACCAACTTGTCCTCCTTCTCCACCTAGTCCACAATATTTTCAAGAGTCATACTCAGTTCCACCCGTCCAAAATAGGAAACCATCAATTCTGGAAATGAGTATGCGTGAGTCCAAACACAAATCCCAAAATCTGATGGACTCACAATTTCACTACCACTTCCAAGACAATTCTTCATCTTTTCATCAAAACAATGACTCTATCAATTATGAAAAGATGCTTGAAGCCATGACTCAGGCTCAAAACACTCGTAATCGTGACATAGATATGATGGTCGAATCTCTACATTCTCACCGTTGGACCAGTCCTGATGTCACTAACCATTCTGTTAGAGCCGAAGAGTCATGTAGTTTTGAAAATCAAGATTCCATTTCAGAACAACCATTTGAACTTGCCCAAACTCCAAATTTTGAAAAAGATATTGACAGTTAGCAAGTTTTCCTTTTCCTGAAATAGAACTTGAAAATGAATATGATCCTGAACCCCAACTTAGTGATTCAATTCTACTTCCTGATTCGATTATGACTCCGGTATCTTCACCTAATTTCGATCTTTCCCCGAGTCAACATTGGATCCTGTGCCTATTCATCATGAAATTGAATCCCCGTCTTTGAGGATCATATTGAACTTGACCAATTATACAATTTTGAAAATCCTATTGACAATTGGGAAGTTCTCAATTTTTTGATATTGAACTCAATGAGATATGTGACCTAGATTCTCAAATCTGTGATCCAGTTCAACTTTCTGAATCAATATTGACTCCTGTTTTGTTACAAAACTTGAGTAATATTTTAGAGTCAGTTTTGATTCCTCCACCTATCATTCCTGAACTGGAACCACCCATATTAGGTCACATCCCATTGTTAGAAAATACATGTGGACTTGAGTTTCAACTTCTTGACTTGGACCCGCTTCTTGAACCAATTTCGACTCCTGAACCTTTACTTGACTTAAGTCACCTTCCTGAGTCGGTATTAGTTCATGTCCTTCCTGAGTCAAGTCAACCGTTCTATCATTTCATAGTCCATTCTGGGATGAGGTGGTTGACAAATTTGACTCCAAAATTAGTTATGGAATGAAAATTAGATGGGGTTAAATATTTAATAAAGATCCTTTATGGATACATCTTTTTAATGGGTTATATTAGAGAAATTGTTGGTGGGTTCCTCTGAGACCCAAGAAAAGTTGATTGGGCCACGTTTCGTGGACCAATCAGACCACCACCGGAACCACCACCTTAAGGTAACATTTTCCTTCCCTTTCTTCTTTTTCATGCATCTATGCATTAATTCATACATTGAGGACAATGCATGAGATAGGTGTGGGGGAGGGTCTAACATAACTTTTCTTTTGTTAACATTTTTCTTTACTTTTAAAAACTTTTTGAAAATGGAAACAATATTTTGACATATTTTTTTGTAAGAAATTAAGTTAATTTTAAGGAATAGGAAAATTCAAATTAGGATTTCTTATACTTGGTCAAAATAAGATTATTTGTTTGATTTTAAGGGTTAGGAAGATAATTTGTCAAAGTAATTTAGTCTTGATCTTTACCTTGATGAAGTATGCACACCTCATACACTTACACACTTAGGGTTCAAAAATAAAGATTCTTATGCCTTATAAAAAAAATATATTAAAAAAAAACAAATCTAATTATTGATTAGCTAGGTGCTTTGGCCTAAGCAAGCCTTAGTATTTATGCGAAAGATGATTAGATAAGTTTGAAAGAAAAAAATATATATATAACCCTCTGATTAAGCTAGGTATTTGTGCCTAATAAAGCATAAGTATTCACGCCTAAAAGGGGTCCATATAATAAAACCCTTAGTTTTGTGGCCTTGTTTGCTCGAGTCCTTAAGTCCTTGGGGTGTTTTCTCACCCGGTGCCCTAAGACTGTTTGGTTTGGGAGTCATCGATTAAAGGCTCGTTACATGGGCAGATTAGAAAGCCTAATAAAACTAAGGAATAATACCACAATATATATATATATTATATATATATATATATATATATATATATATAATATATATATATATATATATATATATATATATAAATAAGGCATAAGATTTAGAGTTAATGAACCCTTAGTCAAAATTTTCACTGTCACAAGGTGCATATGACTTAGGGTAAAGTAATAGACTAGATTAGAAGTACAATTTGACTCCTTACTTTGATTGATAACAAATTTTGAATAGAGACTAAGTTTAGGAATGAAAAATTCAGTTTTCCTATAACTTATAGATTGCTTAGATCTTACAATTATATTTCAAATATTTTCTCTTTCAAAATGCTTTTCGAAAATACTAACTCTTTATTTCCTTTCTTTACGGATTTTGTGGGTGCAATCCGCTGAAAACCCTCACGTGACAAAACTCGTCCTCTATGGGAAACCTAGAGGTTTAATGGTTTGTTACACATGCTCAGTGCAATCGCGTAACCTGCGAAAGTGGTCTAATAATCCTCAGTATAGTTTAGTTGTTTTGCTCGAGGACGAGCAAAAGATAGGTATGGGGTGTGATTGGTCGCTAATGTTGCATATTTAATATCATATGTCCATACTTATTATAGAATAAAAGCCTGCATTGTCCTAATTAATTGTTTGATTTATTTGCAGGCCCAATCTTTAAGGAGATGAAGAGAAATGAGCCCAAAGCCCACAAAAATTCTGAATTAAATCAGAATTAATTCGCACTAAGTAAATCAGGGCAAAATCAAGAGGTGAAAAACCGGTTGAGAAGAATCCTCTCAGAATCGATCGGTTAAAGCCAAGAATCCAAGGCCATTTCGTCAGAATCCGGGACTCAAACTGCAAAACCAACTCCAGATAAAGTCAGAAGGCAAACCAGCGCGACCCACCAACAGGGTGTGGCCACCTGGCCACACCCTGGCCGCGAAAACGTGGCAAAGCCGCGTTTCCGCGGCATTGTTGGGGAGTTAGGGGAAGCGTTTGCTCCCCCGATCTCCCGGGATCCTGGTTGTTGGGTTTTTGGCCTATAAAAGGCCATTCTTTGTGCTGAAATGGACGCCAAGGCAGAGTTAGGATTTAGACTAGTTTTTCATTTCTTAGTTTAGGTTTTTGTTTTTCTTGTTCATGTAATTGTAATTTTCATTTATGTAAATAAGAGGAGATCAGACTTTCATCGAAGAACAAGAATGGAGCTTGAGCTGGAGTGACACCGGTGTAAGACTTATTTCTTTCCTTTGATTGTTATGAAATCGAATCGACGTTTTTTCTGTGTATGTTCTTCTTTTTAGTCTTCTTCTTCTTCTTCTTTTCTATTTACTTTTCTTTTTGGTACAATTGTCTTCCAAGTGAGTCTAAAAACATCGAAAGAGCCTTGCCGTGCGAGTGCCACCGATAGCTCATGACGATGGAATGGAGTCTCTCTCTGTATCATTTCATTCTTGAAGTAGTCTTGATGATGTAATGTGGAAGAGACCAATACTCAAATCTTATGGGCTATGCGCTGAATGCCTCCGCTTCAAGGTAAAATCGTCGCTGAAGACTCAAGGTAAGCTTTTGGTGAAAAGAAGGTAAGCAATTATTTTTATTTCTTTTCTTTTATTTCTGTAAATTAAATCACCACTTCTTCCAACTCTTTCTTTTCGACTCATTTGTACATAATCGCTTTCTTTCGCCGTTTTCTGATTTTTTTCCACCTTCTTCATCTCTCACTTTCTTCTTAACTTTAACTATTACTTCTTTTTCTTTTCGTTAACTTAAAAAACAGAGAAGAACTATCGTTTTGTTTTCTTAACGATTTCAATACAAGAACGTAAACGCTTCTATCGCAAAACCCTCCTTGTGGATCACGACCCGCATAGCCACTTGCTATAGCGGTAAGAATTGAGCACTTGCACATTTTTATTAAAAGTTCTAAAATTTCGTATTTTGTGTGCAGGTTTAGCTTCAATCAAATTTTGGTGCTGTTGCCGGGGAGGGTAACGTTTTTATTGAAATCTAAATTTTTATTGAAATTTTTTTAGAACTAAAATGAATTTTCTTCTCTGTTGCAGGTTACAGGGAAAGCGAAGCAGGAAAAGAAGATTGCAGTAACGCATAAGTGGTCTTGGGCCTCTGCTGTAGAAAGCAGAGACCAAGGGCCCTCTGATTTGCCGCGTTTGCGCGGCCAAAGCCGCGGATCCGCGGCAAAGAAGAGTTGACTACTAACAGGTTTTGTGCAGGGTTGCTTGCTTTGCAAAAACATAGCTTCCTGCAACTTTATTTCCTATATGCCATCACCATAACCTGCTAATAAACCAACAGTAAAAAGTTTGTTGAAAAAGTTAAAAAAATTGATTAGACGTTTGCATCTTAGGCACGTGTCTTTTCAATTCCTTTACTTTACTGTTGAAGAGTGCTGGAGCAAGGTACGTACGCATTGCATCTAGAATAGGACTATCTCTTGGTTGATTTATATCGCTTTGAGTGCATCTTATTTATCTTGTACACTTGCACAAAAACTGATTTTAAGGGCACCACCCATTAACAAGATAAGGTGGGGATTTAATCACCCTTCCTTAGCCCAAAAATCAGAATCCAAGCACTCACTAACCCAAGCCTAACTTAAAATGAGTAGACGTTGGCCCTAGGGACATCTTGGACTCAATTAGGGATTATCCTAAGGGGGAAAGGTGTTGGAACTTGACTCTTGCCAAATCAGTGTCTAGGAAAGGGATTAAGGGCTGAAAGCCCGAAGGTTGGTGGTTATTTAATTAAGGAACGTCTTTTGACGGAAAACCTCCTACCAACCTTGCCCTGACCTGGCTGATTAGCTTGTGGTCAAAGTCTACATTAAACCTCCCGTGGACAGTCTAACCAGTTTGGAGTCGTCTAGGTCTAGGTCTACCCTAACTTAGTTTAGAACTTTTTTTTTCTCTTTTATTTGTTTGCTTATTTGTATTTTCTTTCTTTTTGTTTGTATTGTGTGATATGGCTAATAATAATAATTTTTTCAACTTCAATAATAATCCATATTACACACCGAGTTCATTTTCGGATATTACCAACCCGGCATATCATGACTTTAACCAACCTAGTGTGCTGGATTGGTCTTATCCGAATCAATATAACCCATGTCCCCCATCTAATAACTATAATGTCCATAATAATTTCAACTCTTCACCGAGTCAGTGGGGATTCACCTCCCCCGAGCATAATTATCAACCAACTTGTCCTCCTTCTCCACCTAGTCCACAATATTTTCAAGAGTCATACTCAGTTCCACCCGTCCAAAATAGGAAACCATCAATTCTGGAAATGAGTATGCGTGAGTCCAAACACAAATCCCAAAATCTGATGGACTCACAATTTCACTACCACTTCCAAGACAATTCTTCATCTTTTCATCAAAACAATGACTCTATCAATTATGAAAAGATGCTTGAAGCCATGACTCAGGCTCAAAACACTCGTAATCGTGACATAGATATGATGGTCGAATCTCTACATTCTCACCGTTGGACCAGTCCTGATGTCACTAACCATTCTGTTAGAGCCGAAGAGTCATGTAAATTTGGAAATCAAGATTCCATTTCAGAACAACCATTTGAACTTGCCCAAACTCCAAATTTTGAAAAAGATATTGACAGTTTAGCAAGTTTTCCTTTTCCTAAAATAGAACTTGAAAATGAATATGATCCTGAACCCCAACTTAGTTATTCAATTCTACTTCCTGATTCGATTATGACTCCGGTATCTTCACCTAATTTCGATCTTTTCCCGAGTCAACGTTGGATCCTGTGCCTATTCATCAAGAAATTGAATCCCCCGTCTTTGAGGATCATATTGAACTTGACCAATTATACAATTTTGAAAATCCTATTGACAAATTGGCAAGTTCTCAATTTTTTGATATTGAACTCAATGAGATATGTGACCTAGATTCTCAAATCTGTGATCCAGTTCAACTTTCTGAATCAATATTGACTCCTGTTTTGTTACCAAACTTGAGTAATATTTTAGAGTCAGTTTTGATTCCTCCACCTATCATTCCTGAACTAGAATCACCCATATTAGGTCACATCCCATTGTTAGAAAATACATGTGGACTTGAGTTTCAACTTCTTGACTTGGACCCGCTTCTTTAACCAATTTCGACTCCTGAACCTTTACTTGACTTAAGTACTTCCCTGAGTCGGTATTAGTTCATGTCCTTCCTGAGTCCAAGTCAACCGTTTTATCATTCATACTCCATTCTGGGACGAGGTGATTGACAAATTTGACTCCGAAATTAGTTATGGAATATGGAAATTAGATGGGGTTAAATATTTAATAAAGATCCTTTATGGATACATCTTTTTAATGGGTTATATTAGAGAAATTGTTGGTGGGTTCCTCCGAGACCCAAGAAAAGTTGATTGGGCCACGTTTCGTGGACCAATCAAACCACCACCGGAACCACCACCTTAAGGTAACCTTTTCCTTCCCTTTCTTCTTTTTCATACATCTATGCATTAATTCATACATTGAAGACAATGCATGAGATAGGTGTGGGGGAGGGTCTAACATAACTTTTCTTTTTGTTAACATTTTTCTTTACTTTTAAAAACTTTTTGAAAATGGAAACAATATTTTGACATATTTTTGTAAGAAATTAAGTTAATTTAAGGAATAGGAAAATCCAAATTAGGATTTCTTATACTTGGTCAAAATAAGATTATTTGTTTGATTTTAAGGGTTAGGAAGATAATTTGTCAAAATAATTTAGTCTTAATCTTTACTTTGATGAAGTATGCACACCTCATACACTTACACACTTAGGGTTCAAAAACAAAGATTCTTATGCCTTATAAAAAATATATATATAAAAAAAAATAAACAAATCTAATTATTGATTAGCTAGGTGCTTTGGCCTAAGCAAGCCTTAGTATTTATGCGAAAGATGATTAGATAAGTTTGAAAGAAAAAAATATATATATAACTCTCTGATTAAGCTAGGTATTTGTGCCTAATAAAGCATAAGTATTTACGCCTAAAAGGGGTCCATATAAAAACCCTTAGTTTTGTGGCCTTGTTTGCTCGAGTCCTTAAGTCCTTGGGGTGTTTTCTCACCCGGTGCCCTAAGACCGTTTGGTTTGGGAGTCATCGATTAAAGCTCGTTACATGGGCAGATTAGGAAGCCTAATAAAACTAAGGAATAATACCACAAAATATATAAATATATATATATATATATATATATATATATATATATATATATATATATATATATAAATAAGGCATAAGATTTAGAGTTAATGAACCCTTAGTCAAAATTTTCACAGTCACAAGGTGCATATAACTTAGGATAAAGTAATAGACTAGATTAGAAGTACAATTTGACTCCTTACTTTGATTGATAATAAATTTTTGAATAGAGACTAAGTTTAGGAATGAAAAATTCAGTTTTCCTATAACTTATAGATTGCTTAGATCTTACAATTATATTTCAAATATTTTTCTCTTTCAAAATGCTTTTCGAAAATACTAATTCTTTATTTTTCTTTCTTTATGGATTTTGTGGGTGCAATCCGCTGAAAACCCTCACGATATAAAACTCGTCCTCTAGGGGAAACCTAGAGGTTTAACGGCTTGTTGCACATGCTCAATGCAATCGCGTAACCTGCGAAAGTGGTCTAATAATCCTCAGTATAGTTTAGTTATTTTGCTCGAGGACGAGCAAAAGATAGGTATGGGGGTGTGATTGGTCGCTAATGTTGCATATTTAATATCATATGTCCATACTTATTATAGAATAAAAGCCTGCATTGTCCTAATTAATTGTTTGATTTATTTGCAGGCCCAATCTTTAAGGAGATGAAGAGAAATGAGCCAAAGCCTACCAAAATTCTGAATTAAATCAGAATTAATTCGCACTAAGTAAATCAAGACAAAATCAAGAGGTGGAAAATCGGTTGAGAAGAATACTCTCAGAATCGATCGGTTAAAGCCAAGAATCCAAGGCCATTTCGTCAGAATCCGGGACTCAAACTGCAAAACCAACTCCAGATAAAGTCAGAAGGCCAAACCAGCGCGACCCACCAACAGGGTGTGGCCACCTGGCCACACCATGGCCGCGGAAACACGGCAAAAGCCGCGTTTCCGCGGCATTGTTGGGGAGTTAGGGGGAGCGTTTGCTCCCCCGATCTCCCCGGGATCCTGGTTGTTGGGTTTTTGGCCTATAAAAGGCCATTCTTTGTGCTGAAATGGATGCCAAGGCAGAGTTAAGATTTAGACTAGTTTTTCATTTCTTAGTTTAGGTTTTTGTTTTTCTTGTTCATGTAATTGTAATTTTCATTTATGTAAATAAGAGGAGATCAGACTTTCATCGAAGAATAAGAATGGAGCTTGAGCTAGAGTGACACCGTGTAAGACTTATTTATTTTCTTTGATTGTTATGAAATCGAATCGACATTTTTTCTGTATATGTTCTTCTTTTTAGTCTTCTTCTTCTTCTTCTTTTCTATTTTACTTTTCTTTTTGGTACAATTGTCTTCCAAGTGAGTCTAAAAGCATCGAAAGAGCCTTGCAGTTGCGAGTGCCACCGATAGCTCATGACGATGGAATGGAGTCTCTCTCTGTATCATTTCATTCTTGAAGTAGTCTTGATGATGTAATGTAGAAGAGACCAATACTCAAATCTTATAGGCTATGCGCTGAATGCCTCCGCTTCAAGGTAAAATCGTCGCTGAAGACTCAAGGTAAGCTTTTGGTGAAAAGAAGGTAAGCAATTGTTTTTATTTCTTTTCTTTTATTTCTGTAAATTAAATCACCACTTCTTCCAACTCTTTCTTTTAGACTCATTTGTACATAATCGCTTTCTTTCGCCGTTTTCTGATTTTTTCCACCTTCTTCATCTCTCACTTTCTTCTTAACTTTAACTATTACTTCTTTTTCTTTTCGTTAACTTAAAAATAGAGAAGAACTATCATTTTGTTTTCTTAACGATTTCAATACAAGAACGTAAACGCTTTTATCGCAAAACCCTCCTTGTGGATCACGACCCGCATAGCCACTTGCTATAGCGGTAAGAATTGAGCACTTGCACATTTTTATTAAAAGTTCTGAAATTTCGTATTTTGTGTGCAGGTTTAGCTTCAATCATCAGCAGGCTCGAAATTGAGACTTGGCTATCTGCCAGTTCAGAGGTCGTGATGACATAACTGATTGAGACGTTACCAAGCTCAAGGTTGGTGATACTTATCTTTTGTAAATGTCAATAAGTATCGAGACCTATTTTTTGTAAATGTCAACAGGCTCAGGGTTGAGACTTGTCTTTTGTAAATGTCAACAAGCTCAAATTGAGACTTGGCTATCTGCCAGTTCAGAGGTCGCAATGACATAACTGATTGAGACGCTACCAAGCTCGAGGTTTGTGATACTTATCTTTTGTAAATGTCAATAAGTATCGAGACCTGTCTTTTGTAAATGTCAACAGGCTCAGGGTTGAGACTTGTCTTTTGTAAATGTCAACAAGCTCAAAATTGAGACTTGGCTGTCTGCCAGTTCAGATGTCGCAATGACATAACTGATTGAGATGCTACCAAGCTCAAGGTTGGTGATACTTATCTTTTATAAATGTCAATAAGTATCGAGACCTGTCTTTTATAAATGTCAGCAGGCTCAAGGTTGAGACTTGTCTTTTGTAAATGTCAACAAGCTCGAAATTGAGACTTGGCTGTCTGCCAGTTCAGAGGTCGAAGTGACATAACTGATTGAGACGCTACCAAGCTCAAGGTTGGTGATACTTATCTTTTGTAAATGTCAATAAGTATCGAGACCTGTCTTTTGTAAATGTCAACAGGCTCAGGGTTGAGACTTGTCTTTTGTAAATGTCAACAAGCTCGAAATTGAGACTTGGCTGTCTGCCAGTTCAGAGGTCGCAATGACATAACTGATTGAGACGCTACCAAGCTCAAGGTTGGTGATACTTATCTTTTGTAAATGTCAATAAGTATCGAGACCTGTCTTTTGTAAATGTCAACAGGCTCAGGGTTGAGACTTGTCTTTTGTAAATGTCAACAAGCTCGAGATTGAGACTTGGCTGTCTGCCAGTTCAGAGGTCGCAATGACATAACTGATTAGACGCTACCAAGCTCAAGGTTGGTGATACTTATCTTTTGTAAATGTTAATAAGTATCAAGACCTATCTTTTGTGAATGTCAACAGGCTCAGGGTTGAGACTTGTCTTTTGTAAATGTCAACAAGCTCGAGATTGAGACTTGGCTGTCTGCCAGTTCAGTGGTCGCAATGACATAACTGATTGAGATGCTACCATGCTCAAGGTTGATGATGGAATTTAGGAAAAGGTCTCGTTTTCACGAGAGAAATGAGGAAATCACTGTCATAAGTTTAGTATTAACGTAACAGCGAAATGGAGAGATTTGTATATGTGGTCTTACCATTCTATGGGTGAGAATAGGTAAGTGATTTTGGAGAGGGAATCAAATGGGAACAGGTCCCTTAGGATTTTTAGCAAATCCCCAGCTGTCAACGGGTTTGATATGCCTTTACTAACTACCGTTTGAGTCGGGCTAGCCATGCTATTCCCCTCAGCATGATGAGTTATCGAGGAATCATGTTGGGCTTAAAGGCCAACATTTTCCTCTATCCTTAATCGTTAAAGGTGTTGGATCATTTGGTTAGCGTATGTGTAACCTTGATTCTCCTTTGGGACAACCAGTGTATAACCAGGTTCCTACTGGTTTATGGTTGTATGATCTTGCTTGGAGGAAGAGAAAGGCTCTCTTTGCATGTACCTTGGATATGAAGGTCTTGATCAAAGGTAAGGATCTTTAATCAAGGATAATACTTCTTTAAGAACTTTCCATTGATCGGCATCATGAGTAAGTCGTCATCTGAAGTCATAAGACGGTATACTCCGTTTGAATAGACTGTTTCTATTACAAACGGTCCTTCCCATTTAGGCTGAAATTTGCCTTTGGTCTTGTGCGTCATAATCATCGGTCGTCTGACGGCTAAAACCAAATCTCCTTTCTGGAAGACTCTTTGTTTAACCTTCTTATTGAAGGCTTTTGAGATTCGAGCTTGATACAACTCGATGTGTTGCTAAGCTTGAAGTCGCTTCTCATCTAAGGCTTCGAGCTCTTGGAGACGCAACCGATCATTGTCCTCTGATGTGATCTTAGTCGTTAAAGCGACTTATAACGACGGCATTTGGATTTCTAACGGGATGACCGCTTCACACCCGTACACTAAGGAAAAAGGCGTATTGCCTGTCGGTGTTCGAACCGTTGTTCGGTAGGCCCAAAGACATTCACCAAGCTTTTCGTCCCAATCTCGCTTATTCAAGGAGACGAACTTCTTAAGTAGCTTGATGATTGTTTTGTTGAATGCTTCAGCCAAGCCATTAGCGGCGGGATTATAGGCAGTTGAAGCCACATTGTGAATTCGGTATTTATCGCAAAACTGATAGAATACCTGGCTTATGAATTGGGGACCGTTATCATGGATGATCCGCCTAGGAACACCAAATCGATGGATGACATGGTGTTTGATGAAATTAACCACGTTAGAGGTTTTGACTTCAACCAGTGGTATGGCTTCTGCCCACTTTGAAAAGTAATCGGTTATTGCCAAGATAAACCGGTGACCTCTTGTCAAAGAGGGGCTGATTGGCCCTACGACATCGATTCCCCATGCTTCAAATGGCCATGAAGCAACAGTTGGGTGGAGCAACTCTGAGGGCTGGTGTATGAAGTCCGCATGAATCTGGCACACTTTACACCTCCGTGCATATTGGATGGCATCGGCTATCATGGTTGGCCAATAGTATCCAAGCCTATGCAATCTGTCTTTAAGTTTTGGACCTGGCTGATGAGCTCCGCAAATGTCGTCATGTGCTTCTTTAAGCACTTCCTGTGCCTCCGAATTGGAAAGGCAACGGAGGAGAACGCCGTCATATGAACGACGGTAAAGTGTCTTCAAGGTTGGATCATAGTAGAAACGGAGAGACCTTCGTCTGATAGATGCCGCCTCTTTAGGATCGTCTGGCAGCAGACCATGTAGAGCATAGTCGATGAGAGGGAATCGCCAATCTCTCAGTTTAAGATTCGTCAAGATATTATAGACCTCTCTAGTTCTTAACATATGTTTAGAGCAGACAAGGTGTCGAGTCGTCACTGTGAGGTGATACTCGGTGTCGACCGGCAAGGCTAATGTTGTTGCTAATGCAGCAAGAGCATCTGCCTTGGTATTTTGAGATCGAGATACATGCCCGATGTAGAAACCTTCAAATAGATTAGCCAACTCGATGACTGTGTGGTAATAAGGCACCAAGTCTTCATGACGGACCTCATATTCATCCTTAACCTGATTGATAATCAGTTTTGAATCGCCATAAGCTTCGAGGTAGCGTATCCCCATTCCGTGGGTGAGCTGAAGACCAATGAGCAGAGCATTATATTCCGCTACATTGTTGGAGCATGATTCTGTCAGAGAAAATGCTCTGGGGAGGACATGATTCTGTGGGGAGATGAACAAACCCCCACGCCGGTAATGATCTTGCCCTTAGGGCCTATTCGTGATGCTCCATCGAAGAACGTCTGCCACACTTCCTCTTCTGAGGTTATATTAGACTCGAAGACTTCATCTGGAATATCTTCATGAAGTTTTGATTTTTCTAGGACCGGATGAGTAACCAAGAACTCTGCAAGGGCCTGGCCTTTAACCGCCTTCTGAGGGATAAAGATCATGTCGTATTGAGATAAAAGGAGTGCCCATTTAGCTAATCTTGAATTCAATGATCCTGGCTTCGTCATGAGAAGACGCAAAGGATTTACTCTGGAGATGAGATGTATTTACTCTGGAGATGAGATGTATGGTTTGGCCGACCAAATAATGTCACGTCTTCTGAACGGCAAAGACAAGAGCTAAACACTCTTTCTCGACAAGATTGTAGCGAGATTCCGCTCCTATCAGAGTCCTGCTCAGATAATAAATGGCCTGTTCGTGGCCATTGTCGTCCTTTTGAGCAAGGAGGGCGCCAAGAGAATAGTCCATAACTTTCACATAAAGTAAGAATGGTTTCCCTGATGTGGGGGCCACTAAGACCGGAGGTTTTGTAAGATATGTCTTGATATCCTCATAAGCTTCCTGACAAGCTTGATCCCATACGAAGGAAGCACCCTTTTTCATGAGTCGGGTGAATGGTTGACAGCGGCCTGAGAGGTTTGCGATGAATCTTCTAATATAAGCCAGTCTACCTTGTAATCCTCTGAGCTCTTTAAGATTCCTCGGTGGATGCATGCTCTGAATGGCTTTGACCTTGTCTGGGTCAAGATGAATTCCTTTTGATGTGACGATAAACCTAAGGAACTTGCCACTTGACACTCTCAAGAAGGATTTCGTCGGATTCATTTTCAGTTGATGAGCCCGCATTATGTCGAACATCATTCTAAAGTCACGAAGATGGTCATCCTTGTTGCGACTTTTGACAGCAATGTCATCGACATAGCATTCTATCGTTTTTCGGAGATGATCGCGGAAGATTGTACTCATTGCCCGCTGATAGGTTGCTCCGACGTTCTCTAGCCCGAAGGGCATCATGGTGTAGCAGTATACCCCCAAGGGTGTTCAAAATGAGGTATGCTTTTCGTCGTCGGGGTACATTTTAATCTGATTGTATCCTGAAAGGCCGTCCATAAAAGACATTCTTTCGAATCCATAAGTATTGTCAATCATGACATCGGTGATGGGCAGTGAGAATTCTTCTTTAGGACAAACTGTATTGAGATCATGGTAGTCGATGCAGATCCGTATTTTTCCATTCTTCTTGAGGACTGGAACGATATTAGCAACCCAATCTGGATGTTGTTCCTCCCGAATGAAGCCACATGCAATGAGCTTAAGGACTTCAGCTTCAATAGCTTCCATAATTTTTGGGCGAAACCGACGTTGTTGCTGCTTGACTGGCTTGGCGTTGGGCTTGATATTCAGACGGTGCATGACTACTTGCGGATCAAGTCTGGGCATGTCTTCGTAGTTCCATGCGAAGACATCTATGTACTCCTTTACGAGTATTATCAATTCTTCCTTTTCTGTAAGTGATAAGCTTTCACTTATAAAGATGGGCTTAGGGTGGTCTTGACTACCCAAGTTGACCTGCATCACCTTGTCTTCGGTAGGTGATTCGCGCAGTTCGAATCTTTTTTCCCATTAGAGATCTAATTGCCGGGCCCATGGTTCCTCATCGGTAGCTTCTGCAGGCTCCAATTGACTGCTTGAAGTCATATTAACGGTGAGGTTTTCGAACATCATTCCCACACTAACATCTGAGTCCCACTCGGAGGATGAGGCTGAATGTGATGGGATTGGTTCGTCATCTGTGAATTGAACCATTGCTGACGATGTGGGTATAACGTATCCTAACCCCTGCGTGTACCATCATAGTAATTTGCAGGCTTCCCTTTTGACACAAAGTTACACAGCAAACTACGCCTTCCTTTTCCAAAATTCAGGCCTTCTCCATGCTTTAGGTCATATCCCATTTTCTTCATAATATGGCGTGCTGGTTGCGTGTAATGGAAGAATTGTGGAGTGTCTGAGTCTGAACTTGAGTCTGCGGCCATGTTCCCCGTGGTTGGGTTCTACCGAAAATTATCGGTAATTGACCCTTTTTGGATGGCGGGATCACCAGAATGGCCCCCTCTGCAGATTCCATGGGCGTGCTGGACGCACTTGGCTTATGTAAGGGCATGTGCAGAGAGCTATCCGTAATGAATTCAAACAACCCAACACTCGCAGGATAATCAAAAGAAATATTATCATTAATTACCCATTCACCTTCATCTTCAGAAGGAGTATTACATTAGGGGTTATTAAGACATGCTATAATTGGTTCGCCAATCAAGATGGCTGGCATGTCTGCTTCGGATTCTGAGTCCGCCTCATTGCCACTATCATCATCATCCGGCAATGATTCTTTGGATGCTTCACCAGCCTCCTGATATAGGAGAGCGTCAGTGAAGTAATTCTCCACCCCTTTGAATGGTTGCTTCTCAGCGAAGACAGTTCGTATTGTCGCGTCATCCTCAACATATTTGAAGCACTGGTGCAGAGTGGAGGGAACGATCTAGTTGGTGTGGATCCATGGTCGTCCTAGTAGCAGGTTATATGATGTGTCGGCGTCATTGACATAGCATGTCACTTCTGACTTTAAGCTTCCGATTCGGCAACGGAGTCGAATTTTCCCAAGTGGATGACTACTCCCGGCATTGAAACCGTATATTGTAGTAGTGGTTGTGGACAACCTATACAGCGGTATATTGAGGAAATAGAGAAGTCTTTTGGGGATGATGCTGAGTGCGGACCCTAGATCGACTTGTACCCTTTCGATGCATGTTGAACCGACGTATCCGGTGTAGTACAGAGGTCGATCGTGCTTGTTGTCTTTGAGAAGCATATCTTCCACTGTGAAGGTAATAGCAGGCACCTTTGATCGCGCATGATGGCATTCAGGGCACGGAGACTGGGCGTCATCTTTGGGGGTTTCTGGCATATACGTCAGGAGTGATTCTGAATTAGCCAGGGCATCCCTGAGTGCTTATCTTGTCTCTTTTGAGAGACGAAGGAGCTCGTGTATGGTAATACGAGCTGGGATATTAGCCAGCTGGGCCAATATGTCAAAACGAAAGGGCGTGTCAAGCCCTGGGCCTGAAGGCTTCTTCAGGACGTGGTCGAACCGGACTTCCTTAGGCTTCTCCTTTCCCTTGGTTGGAATTGAAGCGGATGCTGGTACTTGTACTGACGTTGTTTGCTATTGTGTCTCGTCAGTAGCTTTCTCATACTATTTTAAGTATGATTTTCTAGATCGAGTGCCAGTTGGTTGAGGTACATCGGCCTGCGTTGCGCAAGCGTGCTTTCTCCTTCAGAATCGCTGAGAGAAGCTATCGTGAAATTGTCGTCGTCCGGTAATGTTATACATATTTGCATATTTTACCACTTCCATACCATGCATATTGTATATAAAAATGTGATTTTTAATCCTTTTCTCTCTATTTTCGCAGGTCCACAACTTAAAAGAGAGAAAGCCCATAAATCTCTTTAATTAGCAATAATTAAAGAGATTAATTCAAAAACCCAAAAAGAGCCCAAGATTTGAATCTAGATTCAGGAGAGATCCGCGGGCCAACTAAATCTTCCAGAAGGCCACGTGGATAACAACTTCGCAACGAACCTGTACCAGAAAATCTGGGCTCAACGGCCCAGATATTGCCGCCAAATCCAGGGATTTCCCGCCAATTTGCGGCAGTTGTAAGGTTGTTGGAGCTCCGGATTTTGCTCCAACAACCTAGCTCTAGATGCTTCTCTCTGAGCCTATAAATACTGGACCAAGGGCTTCGTAAAAAGACAGAACAGAAGAGGAGAGATGATAGGATAAAGCTTTGTAATTTGTATTTTTTTTCTCTAGGATTTAGTTCTTTAGATCTCCTTCTTCTTCCCTAGAAATTCTGCAAAAGAGAGTTGTAAGAGAGAGAGAGCTTGTGTACATCAAGGAGTGACAACTTGTGAAGCAAGGATTGATCCATTCTCTTCTTCTCTACTTTAGCATTTTCTAGTAACTCTTGCTTTCTTTACTTGTAGCTTTACTTTCTTGCAATTTTAATTCATGCTTTGCTTTTCTTTTCTAATGTCTAGTAGCTAATTCTTTCTTCTCATGTCTAGCTAACCACTTACCTTGCTAACTACTAACTCATGGCTGATTGCTATCTTTAATCTTGCAAGTTGTATGGTCTTCTCTTCTCCGATGGTTACTTTCATTGCTTGGCAAGTATCTTGTTGTAATTCTCCATATGATTCATGTGTGCCTTATTTAGAGCCTTGTCTAGAACAAGTGCCTTGATGGAACATGGAGATGGATCACCAATATGCTATTTGTTGTACAACTTCTTTACTTCCATTAATGAATGTTGTATCCTCTTCCTTAGCATCCCTTGAGTGTAGCTCTTTTGATTCCATTATTGAAAGTCTAATTTGTAGGCTAATGACATCTATGAGGCTACAAGACAAGTCCAAGAATGATCACCCGTCATCCAAGTGGGAAAGTAATTAGACCAACACGCAAGACAAATCTTGGCCGATGAATCAACATGAGGCACGCATTCACCATCACTGAGTTTAGTAAGTTTTTAGCAAGGAAGTAAGGTTAGCTAGCCATGGTTTTCTCACCTTCAAATCTTTTATAAAGTTTTCATTCTCTTAGTTGTAATCCCAAAGCCAATCTTGTTTTGATTTCTTTTCATTTTCCATCATGCACAAATCCACCGATTCTTTCACTTCTTTTTCCAATTCGTTTTTATTCTTTTAAGACAAAGAAGAATCTTCGTTTTCTTTTCTTCACTACCAACCGTAACGCTTCCATCGCAAGCTCTCCCTGAGAATCGACTCGGTATAGCCCATGCTATAACGGAGATAGGAAAGGGTACATTAATCATATAAATACATTTGTGGAGTGATCAAGAGCACATAAGGTTGAATCTAAACCTTATCTCCTTTTATTGAATATATTTTTGTGCAAATTATACTCCACAATACAACACCTTTCCCGTCTTAATCAAATTTTTGGCGCCGTTGCCGGGGAGAGCAACGGTTTTTGATTTCAAGTGAAGAACTAAACGAATCTTCTTCTCTGTTGCAGGTTACAGGTTGAAGAAATAGGAAATTTTGCATTGCAGAAACATATAAGTGGACCTGGGCCTCTGCTCTCGAAAGCAGAGACCAGGATCCCTCCAAATTGTCGCAAATTCTGGGTTTTTGCCGCAGAATTGCGGCAAGGAGGAGTGCACTACTGACCTATTTTCTGTAGGGCTTGCTTCTCTGCAAAATACAGCTGCTGCAATACTTTAAATCTTGTATTCTTCACCTTATATCTGCTAATCAACAGTAAAAAATTTGTTGCAAAGTTAAAAAATTGTTTAGACATTTGCATACTAGGCACGTGTCTTTCAATTCCTTTACTTTTACTGTTGAAGAGTGCTGGAGACAAGGTACGTACGCATTGCATATTGACTAGGACTCACTCTTTGTTTGATTTAATTACGCTTTGAGTGAACCTTGTTTGTTGATCTCGTACACTTGCACAATCCAATTTTAAGGGCATAACCCATAAATAAGATAAGGTGGGGATTTTATCATCCTTTCCTTAGCCCGAAAATCATTTTCCCAAGCACTCACTAACCTAAGACTAATTTAAAAAAAATAGACGTTGGCCCTAGGGACATCTCAGACTCATTTAGGAGATTATCCTAAGGGGGAAAAGTGTTGGAAATTGACTCTTGTAAAATCAGTGTCTAGGAAAGGGATTGAGGGCCGAAAGCCCGAAGGTTGGTGGTTATTTAATTAAGGAACGTCTCTGACGGAAAACCTCCCAACAACCTTGACCTTTCCTGGCTGATTAGCTTGTGGTCAAAGTCTACACTAAACCTCCCGTGGACGGTCTAATCAGTTAGGAGTCGTCTAGGTCATAGGTCTACCCTAACTTAGGTTAGAATTTTTTCTTTTTTGTTTGTTTATTTGTTTGTTTCTTTTTGTTTGTATTTCATTGTGTGATATGGCTTATAATAACAATTTTTCTAACTTCAATAATAATCCATATTACACACCGACTTCATTTTCGGATATTACCAACCCGGCATACCATAACTTTGACCAACCTAGTGTGCCGGATTGGTCTTATCCGAATCAATATGACCCATACCCCCCATCTAATAACTATAATTTCCATAATAATTTCAACTCTTCACCGAGTCAGTGGGGATTCACTTACCCCGAGTATAATTTCCAACCACCTTGTCCTTCTTCTCCACCCAGTCCACAATATTTTCAAGATACATACTCAATTCCACCAATCCAAAATAAAGCACCATCAATTTTGGAAATGAGTATGCGTGAGTCCAAACACAAATCCCAAAATCTGATGGACTCACAATTTCACTATCACTTCCAAGACAACACTTCATCTTTTCATCCAGACAATGAATTCATCAATTATAGAAAGATGCTTGAAGACATGACTCATGCTCAAAATGCTAGAAATCGTGACATAGATATGATGGTCGAATCTCTACGTTCTCACCGTTTGACCAGATCTAGTGTCACTAGCCACTCTGTTAAAGCCAATGAGTCATGTAGTTTTGGAAATCAAGATTCTATTTTAGCACAACCACCTAAACTTGTCCAAACTTCAAAGCCCATTAACATTTTGGCAAGTTTTTCTTTTCCTGAAATTGAACTTGAACATGAATATGATCCTGAACTTCCACTTGATGATTCAATTCTACTTCCTGATCCAATAATGACTCCCGTATCTTTATCTGATTTCACTCTATTTCCAAAGTCAATATTGGATCCAGTGCCTATCCATTGTGAAATTGAATCACCAAAATTTTATGATGATCATATTGAAGTTGACCAATTTCATACTTTTGAAAGTCCCATTGATAAATTGGCAAGTTCACATTTTTGTGGAATTGAACTACATGAGGAATGTGATCTTGAACCCCAACTTAGTGATTCAATTCTTTTTCCTGATTCAATAATGACTCCGGTAACTTTACCTGACTTCAATCTTTTCCCGGAGTCGACATTGGATCCTGTCCCAATTCATAATGAAGTTGAATCACCCATCTTTGAGGATCATATTGAACTTGACCAATTCTACACTTCTGAAGATACTATTAACAAATTGGCAAGTTCTCCATTCTTTGGTATTGAACTACATGAGAAATGTGACCTAGATTCTCACTATCTCTTTACTTCTGAAACTGATTGTACAATTCTGACGGAAAACGTTGACCTTAGTTTTGAAGAATTGTATGGCGATGAGCTTGAATTCCTTAATATTGGAAGTAAAGAGATATCACCCATATTAGGTCACATTCCATTGTTGGACAATACATGTGGACTGGAGTTTCAATTTCTTGACTTGGAACCAATTCCTGAACTCATTCCGACTCCTGAACCTTTACTTGACTTACATCACCTTCCTGAGTCGGTACTAGTTCCTGTCTTTCCTGAGTCCAAGTCAACTGTTCTATCATTTCATACACCATTCTGGGACAAGGTAGTTGACAAATTTGACTCCGAAATCAATTATGGAAAATGGAAATTAGATGGGGTCATGTACTTAATAAAGATCCTTCATGGATTTATCTTTTTAGTGGGTCATATTCATGATATTTCTGGTGGGTTCCTCAAAACCCAAAGCAAAGTTGATTGGGCCATATTTCGTGGACCAATCAGGCTGCCACCGGAACCACCACCTTAAGGTAATTTTTTCCTTCCCTCTCTATTTTGTTTCATGCATACATATATCATGATGCATTGAGGACAATGCATGAGATAAGTGTGGGGGAGGGTTTACTAACATAGAGTTTTTAGATTTTCTTTCTTTTACACTTCTTTTAGAAATAAAAAAATAAAAATAAATAAAAAAAACTTTTTGAAATAAGAGACAAAGTTTTGATCTATTTTTAAGAAAATTAAGATGTATCTTAGAAATTTAGAAAGCCTTAATTATGACATCTTAAACTTAGTTGAAATAATAGATCTTGTTTGAAATTATAGGCTAAGTAAGAAAAATTGAGGAGATATTTTTATCTTGAATTTTTGCCTTAGAAAGTATGCACTTCACACTTACACATTTTTGGGATGGAGACAAAAGCCAAAAATGCCATAATAAAAAATAAAAAAAAAGAAGAAAAAAAGAAGAAAAAAATATATATATAAATAAAACATCACCTATTAAGCTGGATAATTGTGCCTCAAGAAGCATGATTATTCACGCCTAATGGTGGTAAATGAAATAAATAATCCCCTTTAGTTTTGTGGCCTTTTTTACTCGAGACCTTAAACCCGAGGGATGTTTTCTCATCTGGTGCCCTAAGACCGTCTGGTTTGGGAGTCATCGGTTATAGGCTCGCTACAAGGGTAAACTAGAAAGCCTAAACTAAGGGAAGAAAAAAGCAGAAACAAAAAATATATATATATAAATAAATAAATGGCTTGATGGTTGGAGTTGAAATCCCAGAAATCTTCACTAAGCACGGTGTGCATACTATCTAGGTTTTATGAAGGATAAAATATTCAATCCAATTTTGAATTCTTACCTTAATGAAAGACAAGATCTTGCATAGAGACTAAGTTTAAGGAAGAATGATTATAGGCGGAGTATGACCTAAGATCACTTATATTTTTGCAAAAATAGTTCTAAAACATGTCTCTCTTTCAAAATGCATTTTCAAAACACTAACATTTGTCTTCTTTCTTTATGGATTTTGTGGGTGTAATCCGCTGAAAACCCTCAGGAGACAACACTCCTCCTCTAGGGTAACCTAGAGGTTTAACGGCTTGTTGCACGTGCTCAGTGCAATCGTGTCACCTACGAAAGTGGTGTAATAAATTAGTTAGGATTTTCTTTTTCTTTCTTGTTCTTTCTTTTTTGCTCGAGGACGAGCAAAAGTTAGGTATGGGGGTGTGATTGTTATACATATTTGCATATTTTACCACTTCCATACCATGCATATTGTATATAAAAATGTGATTTTTAATCCTTTTCTCTCTATTTTCGCAGGTACACAACTTAAAAGAGAGAAAGCCCATAAATCTCTTTAATTAGCAATAATTAAAGAGATTAATTCAAAAGCCCAAAAAGAGCCCAAGATTTGAATCTGGATTCAGGAGAGATCCGCGCGCCAACTAAATCTTCCAGAAGGCCACGTGGATAACAACTTCGCAACGAACCTGTACCAGAAAATCTGGGCTCAACGGCCCAGATATTGCCGCCAAATCCAGGGATTTCCCGCCAATTTGCGGCAGTTGTAAGGTTGTTGGAGCTCCGGATTTTGCTCCAACAACCTGGCTCTAGATGCTTCTCTCTGAGCCTATAAATACTGGACCAAGGGCTTCGTAAAAAGACAGAACAGAAGAGGAGAGATGATAGGATAAAGCTTTGTAATTTTGTATTTTTTTTCTCTAGGATTTAGTTCTTTGGATCTCCTTCTTCTTCCTAGAAATTCTGCAAAAGAGAGTTGTAAGAGAGAGAGAGCTTGTGTACATCAAGGAGTGACAACTTGTGAAGCAAGGATTGATCCATTCTCTTCTTCTCTACTTGAGCATTTTCTAGTAACTCTTGCTTTCTTTACTTGTAGCTTTACTTTCTTGCAATTTTAATTCATGCTTTGCTTTTCTTTTCTAATGGCTAGTAGCTAATTCTTTCTTCTCATGTCTAGCTAACCACTTACCTTGCTAACTACTAACTCATGGCTGATTGCTATCTTTAATCTTGCAAGTTGTATGGTCTTCTCTTCTCCGATGGGTTACTTTCATTACTTGGCAAGTATCTTGTTGTAATTCTCCATATGATTCATGTGTGCCTCATTTAGAGCCTTGTCTAGAACAAGTGCCTTGATGGAACATGGAGATGGATCACCAATATGCTATTTGTTGTACAACTTTTTTACTTCCATTAATGAATGTTGTATCCTCTTCCTTAGCATCCCTTGAGTGTAGCTCTTTTGATTCCATTATTGAAAGTCTAATTTGTAGGCCAATGACATCTATGAGGCTACAAGACAAGTCCAAGAATGATCACCCGTCATCCAAGTGGGAAAGTAATTAGACCAACACGCAAGACAAATCTTGGCCGATGAATCAACATGAGGCACGCATTCACCATCACTGAGTTTAGTAAGTTTTTAGCAAGGAAGTAAGGTTAGCTAGCCATGGTTTTCTCACCTTCAAATCTTTTATAAAGTTTTCATTCTCTTAGTTGTAATCCCAAAGCCAATCTTGTTTTGATTTCTTTTCATTTTCCATCATGCACAAATCCACCGATTCTTTCACTTCTTTTTCCAATTCGTTTTTATTCTTTTAAGACAAAGAAGAATCTTCGTTTTCTTTTCTTCACTACCAACCGTAACGCTTCCATCGCAAGCTCTCCCTGAGAATTGACTCGGTATAGCCCATGCTATAACGGAGATAGGAAAGGGTACATTAATCATATAAATACATTTGTGGAGTGATCAAGAGCACATAAGGTTGAATCTAAACCTTATCTCCTTTTATTGAATATATTTTGTGTGCAAATTATACTCCACAATACAACACCTTTCCCGTCTTAATCATCCGGCAGGAGGGAGATGACATTGCAAGATTTGCCCTTCGACTTGGACTTCTTTGAATCCCACTGTACGTCTTGGACAAGGTCTGGGTGTATCCACATGACTTCCCCTGTCTCCAATGTCAAGGGAATAAGTCCTCTATTATCTTGAATTTTAGCCGTAGGATGCTTGACTTCCAGTCGTGGCGCAGGGACTGGATAAGTCCCGTCAGGAACTATGACCTTTGGGGTTTTACCGAACTCGAGGGTCACCATATTGGCAGTGACTTTCTTCTACTCTGACTTCAGTGTCAAGACCCCTGCGTCGATCAAGGCTTGAATTCTGTCCTTGAGGGCATAGCACTTGTCGGTAGGATGGTGAATCATCCTGTGGTAGAGACAGTATTGGGTCATTTGTGCGTCCTATTTCATTGGGACGCCGAGCCTCTGGCTGCTTCATTTTATTCTCTTTGTGGAGTAAATGGAATATTGTGACCACCTGATCGTCTCTGAAGGAATACTGTTTTGGAGGAAACTTAGACTCTTGATTATTGGAGCCGCTCTTCTTGGCTTTCGATTGCGCGTCCCCGGACAATTCAACGGACTTAGTCTCTTTCCCTTTGGCTTGAGAAGACTGCGCCATGTTACTACGTCCTTTATTGTTCATACCCCATTTACTTTTAGGGGTAGATGGTTCGAACTTTTTAGCCGACTTTTCAGCTATCTCAGCTTGTTCAACCAATTCTTTCCAGGTGTGGGCTTTGACAGCCCCCATGCGAACTTCTACTTGGTCCAAGAAGTTGTGCCTGCACATCTCTAAGAGCATGCGTAATGGCATCCCTGCCGGGCACATCAAAGACAGGTTTCTGAACCGCTCAATGTAGTCACGGACAGATTCGTCCTTCTTCTGCACGGTGGAGAGGAGCTTATCCATGGTTACCTTGGTATCGTCCTCATAGAAACGAGAGAGGAATCGGGTTTCCAGGTCGATCCAGGAATTGACAGAGCCCGGAGGGAGACTTCGGAACCAGTCAAATGCCACCCCCTTTAAGGTGCCAATGAACAGTCTAGCCATAATGGCGTCATTGCCTATAACATTACCGGTCTGAGATCGGAAATAGTAGATGTGTTGATTTGGTGAACTCTTTCCATCATAGGTATGCAATGTTGGTGGTTTGAACTTCGGTGGGTATGGCACTGAATCCCACTCCAACGGGTAAGGACGGACTGTCCCCACTTTCTTTAATTCATCCCTCTGAGCTAGGGATGCGATTTGAGCTTGAAGGCCCTTAAGGACTTCAGCGTCTAAGGAAGACCCTCCTTGGACTTCTTCGTCTTCGGCTGGTCATTGCTAAGATGTTCTTCCTTGTTATGGTTGTTTCCGGCATCATTGTTATTCCGATTACTGAGGAGTTGAGCGAGCATCTGTTGAATGTTGTCCAGAGCCTCTTGCTGAGTTTTGGAAGTTTGTTCCTGAGCTTCCAAACGTCGACGAAGGTTGTCGTTAGCATTATCAGCCATATTGACTGATGCTCTGTCTGTTCGTACTGAACTAACTGTTGTCGAAGAGGCATACCCACTGTCTTCATCTTCTTCATCAGATGACTGGACTGATCTTCTCCTTGGTTCTGGCGAGGCTACTGCCACTGAGGAGGACGGCTATTCATAAGTGTAGGGTATCGCAACCCTAGATCTGGTGTTTCGGAAAACACCTTCTTCATGCACCAAGATTTCGCCTAAGCCTGGGCTGTAATCTGGATCTGGGGATCTGTAGGGAGTATCGTCGGACGCTTGTCTGCCCCTGCGCAGCTCTTGTCCTTTCCCGGTCATGTTGACGGATGCAGAGGGTAGGTCTCATAAGACGCTCCTTTTATGATGTTTCACCGGGGCTTGTACCGATAGTCGATCAAATACTGATCGTCGGCCTGGAGAAGTGGCGAGGATTGGTCCCAGCCGGCAATGGACCGAGTGGACTGTCACCAGTTGACATCCCACTTGTTGACAACAGGGGGAAATAGTTCAAAAAGATTGCGACTTCCATTTGCTTGTTGAGAATTCCCGCAAGTCAGACCCAGTTGAGCCTAAACGATCCAGCGCAGAGGCTCTTTTGGATCGCGCATAGGACGATGTCCTGCTTCATTTATCCCCGCAGAAGGGATTAGCACTGAATAGTGCTTCAGTTCTAGCTTCGCCACCAGGCGCGAGCTTAGTGCTTGACGAACTGGAGAGCGGAGCACGCTGTGGTGCTTTACCCACTATGATACTGCGAAGGCGATTAGCCTTAGATAGTACTTCAGGTCTAACCTCGCGGCTAATAATTTTGGAAACGCCCTTGGGCGCTGAAGCTGGATAAGCAACGCTATTAGCACTTAGGGACAATCCCTTAACTCTGCTACGAAGAGCGAACGAAGCACGCTATTGTGCTTTGACTTGGGCTTCGCGGCTATGGACGCCGCGCGTACGCCGTGGTACAGTAACTTCGCTCGTGAGAACGAGGCTGGTGCGAGGCACTACTGATCTTGAATTGGGCGAGGGTATTGTCGCCCTTGTAGCTTCGCGGCTAGCAGCATTGTTGGAGCAGGCAGGCATCTTGCCTTTTTCTTCTCGCGAGAGATGCACTTCTGGCGTAGCTATGCCTGAGGCTTTGCCCAGAGCCTTCTGTTTTGGCCTCCGCATCTGCTTTGGCAGAGGATACTTAGGTTCGCAAGGAACCTAACAAGCCACACGCGAGGCTGAAAGGTGTTGGCAGAATTCTGCCTCTGGCTTCTATTCTGAAACCTTAGCCGTGGAGACCTTCCTATGCTTCCGTGCATGAAGCATTAGACCACCCCCAGAGAGGACTTTTTCAAAATTTTCCTGGTCGAAGTAGACAACCAGGTTCTCTAAAGTATTGGACTTGGATTGCGGGCGTGCTTCCTTGTTGCGCCAGAGAACCGCAGTAGGCTCGCAGAGACTTTTCTGTCTCCGCAGAGACTTTCCTTGAAGATTTAGCCAGAGAAGCTCTGGCTGCACCGGCTTTCCCGAATTCAGAGATAGACCCGAAGGTCTGTTCGTCGCATTGCGACACTTGATTCTCAGCAGCGGAGAATTCAGTCCCCAGCGGAGTCGCCATCTTGTTTTCCATTGATTTGCAAAGGGGAAAACTTACAATAAAAAGTTGAGGAGCTAAATTACAAGTATTCTAAAAGATTACAAGTAGATCTCCTCAGAGATTCTGGAGAAGTGTGCCAATAGGAGTCTGGTCAGCGCGCGACTACTTTGTCCCTTTGACGATGTGAGCGATGAGATTCCCTTCTCGCCTGGTTCGGGGAATCAGAGAACAGAAGGTTGGTAGAACCCTCTTGTACTTCTCAAAACCGCCTTCAATTAGGAATTCCTTCTCGCCTGGTTTCGGAGATCCCTTCAGAAGAAAGTATTAGGGTATCAGCACCCTGAATAGAGAAGCAATTCTCTAAAAGTCTCTGAATTCTTGTGGGCGCGGTGCGTCGTGAAGAAGTCTTTGCTTGCGAAGTCCTCTCTCTCTGCTGGGGGTCTCTTGCGCATGTGCATGGTCTGTCCTCCTTGTGCCCCTGGTAGGTTATTTATAAGGAGAGCAAGGGTATAATTGTCCCTTGAAAATATAGAAACAGATTGAATCAAATCTGTTTAATTTTGGAAAGTAGCCTTGCTGCGAGGCTAGGATCAGCTTCTACGAAGCTAGAAATGGCAGGTCGGTTAATCTTCTTGATCCGTTTTGATTATTTCTATATAATTGGAAGATTTCCCCTGATCCTCTTACTCGTTTTAGAAGAGTCAAGAGATTGTGGCAATCAACTGTCAAATTTGATCTTGATTGGATTTGATCTTGATCCCGATTAGATCTGATCTCATCTGGAGATTTGATTGGTCAAAGGTTGACCATAGCAGACCTGCAGCGGCGCTGCCCGCTTTAAACTCACAGCGGAGCTGGAGGCAGTATCTGGCAAAGTTAGAAGAAAGCTCTTCGGCGGAGCTAGATATCGTCTGTGGCAAAGCTACCACATACCCTTTCTGCGCAGTTGCGTGTGGCTTCAGGCGGAGCTAACTCTCTCTGCGGAGTTGCGCTTCAGTAGTTCAGGCGAAGCTATAAGTTAGCTTCCTGGCGGAGCTTTGAATGGCTTCAAGGTGAAGTTGAATGATCTTAGCCTCTCAGGCGAGGCTATCCCTTTGGGCTCATGTGATGCTAAGTGCTAGCATCTTAGACCTGCTGAGGTCTGTTTAGAGGCAATCCGGGCTTACTGTCTGCTTGATGGATCAGTGAAGTCTAAGTTGCTTCCTTGTCCCTCAGAGATGGGTAAAAACTGGTCGTCAGCTTGTCTGTCACTCGTCTTTTGTAAATGTCAACAAGTTTAGACATTGTTCAGGCCAGTAAGAATCTTGTCTTTTTTAAGTGTCAACAAGGGGCAGACAAGCGCCACGTGGTGCTAACTCCACTTCGTTCAGTTCTTCAGACCCTTACTATAGCCCTGGCTTAGGCCAAGTCTTGGTAGAAGAAGAATGTGTGTTCCGAAGCGCCAGATTTAGGGTGACAATATCCTATAATTATGAGCAGCCATCCTTTTCAACTGGAATAACATCACCAGAACTAATGAAAAGGTTATTCCAATGGTCTGATGATGAGGGGGAAGAGAGTGGGTATGCCTCTTCAGCAACAGCCAGCTCTGTACAAACAGATAGAGTGTCAGTTTATATGGTTGATAACGGTAATGATGACCTCCGTCGATAGCTAAAAACTCAAGAGCAAACCTCCAAGGCCCAACAAGAAGCCTTGGACAACATTCAACAAATGCTCACTCAACTCCACACCAACTGAAATAACAATGATACCGAGAGTAATCTTAATGAGGAGGAACATAATGATGATGAGCAACCTAAGACTAAGAAGTTAAAGGAAAGTTCTTTCGTTGATGCTGAAGTTCTTAAAGGCATCCAAGCTCAGATCGCATCCCTAATCCAGAGGGATAAACTGAAGAAGGCAGGCATGACTCGGCCTTACCCACTTGAATGGGATTCAGTACCATACCCGTAAAAATTTAAGCCACCTACGTTACATACGTATGATGGTAAGAGCTCGCCAAACTAGCACATCTATTACTTTCGGTCTCAGACTAGTAACGTTATAGATAACGATGCTATCATGGCCAGGCTATTCATTGGTACCTTGAAGGAGGTAGCATTTGACTGGTTCTGAAGCCTTCCTCCAGGCTCTTTCCTTAAGATTGACTTAGAGACTCGTTTTTACGAGGACAACACCGAGCTAACCATGGATAAACTTCTATCCACTGTACAGAGGAAAGGAGAATCTGTCCATGACTACATTGAGCGGTTTAGAAACTTATCTCTAATGTCCCAGCAGGGATGCCACTGCCCATGCTCTTGCAGACATGTAGGCATAACTTTCTGGACCAAGTGGAGATTCGTATGGGAACTGTCAAAGCCCATACCTGGAAAGAACTAGTTGAACAAGCTGAAATAGCTAAAAGTTAGCGAAAAGTTTGAACCATCTACCCCTAAAAGCAAATGGGGTATGAACAATAAAGGGCGTGGCGATATGGCACAGTCTTCCCAGGCCAAAGGGAAAGAGATCATGTCCGTCGAATTGTCAGGGGACGTTCCTCCAAAGACCAAGAAGAGCGGCATTAATAATCAGGAGTTTAAGTTTCCTCTGAAACAATACTCCTTCAAAGACAAGCAGGTGGTTACAATATCCATTTACTCTACAAAGGGACTAAATTGAAACTGTCAGAGGCTCAACGCCCTAACGAAGTGGGACGCACCAACGGTCCCAATTATTATCTCTTCCATAAGATGGTTCATCATCCTACTAACAAGTGTTTTGTCCTAAAGGTCAAAATTCAGGCTTTGGTCGATGCCGTGGTTTTAACTCTAAAGTCGAAACAAAAGAAAGTCACTACAAATATGATGACCCTCGAGTTCTGCTCGAAAGGAGGAATTAAATTGAGCGAGAGTTTAGAGTAAACCGTTCATGTCCATGTGCTGATGATAAAACTCTGAATGTGTATAGAGATTTACTTTACTCCTTCGAATCACTGTTCGTAGCACAAGCTATAACGGGTCATATCCGCAGGGAGGACTAGCGATGGAAGCGTTCACGGTTTTTATGTTGAAGTTTTTGGAAAGAAAAACAAAAGTTCTTCTTTGTTTAAAATGAAAAAACAAAACAAGGTGGAAAGAGAGTGAAGAATTTTGTAGAGTTTTGTGAAGAAAAGGAAAACAGAATAAAAAACTGAATAAAAAGACAGTATAAGAAAAACGGTGATGTTGGAAAAAGAGAAGGTTTTTAGAAAGAAGTTTTGAAATTCAATTAAGAGAAAACTATGACTAACTAACATTCTACACTACTAACTTACTAAACTCGTTGGGTGATTCATGCCTCATGTAGATTCATTGGCAATAGTACATCTTACTTTGTCAAATCAATGTTGTCCAAATTAAGGTTGTGTTCTCATCTAAGCTTGGCTAGGTGGCCTCCTTGAATCATTGGCTCCCAATAGATTCTCAATAATGGAACATAGGTATTCACACTTAGGTATGCTAAATAAGAATGTAAGATTCATTAGTCCATCAAAGCTATAACAAGCTAGCATGAAATAAGAAACTTGTACAATAGGAGTTAGCATACTAAAGTGATCCATTTTCATTTTCCATCAAGGCACTTGTTCAAGTGACAAGGCTCTAAATGAGGCACACATGAATCTTATGGGTGATACAAAGCATTCACTAGAATTGAAACACTACTCATCATTATTGGAAATAAAAGACTTGTTAATTACAAGACTTAGAAAGAAAAACATCCAACAATTCTTATGATTTAGAAATCACTTGAGAGTTAGTAGTTAGTAGTGTTAGAAGTTAGTTAGTCATGTTAGTGAGTTAGTTAGCCATAGAAAAGAAGAACAAACAAGAATACATGGTAGAAAGTAAATGCAAGAAAGTAAGAACTTGAAAGTAATGCAATAGAACAAGAAAAGACTTGAGGAAGGAAAGCTTGAGCCCTTGTATTGAGTTGTCACTTCTTCAATTACAGAGATCTCTCACCCTCACTCTCCCTTTTCTGGATCTAGAAGGAGAAAATGAAGATTACACAAGAAGACTAAAGAGAGCTTAAAGAAATCCTAACAATTTTCCTAAATAAAATACTATTCTCTCCTCTTTTTTTACAGAGGCCCTGGGGGTCTATTTATAGGCTTCAGGAGAAGATAACGTCCCACGACAGCCGTTGGATCAATCGCTTGATCAACGGCCAAGGAAGTGCCACAGATCCGCGGCCATGGCCGCTTTTCCGCGGCAACATCTTGGCCGTTGCGCCAACGAATTCTCTGACATTCTGTTGTGCTATGTGTGCCCAGCTGGAACTTCTAGAAGTTGGAGAATATACTTTGGATCGTTTCAGAATTGGGCTTCATGGTTGTGGGCTCCTAAAAAAAAAACCTTTAATTCCTCAAAAATCCCATGATTTGGGCCTTCTTCTCCATTAAATAATGGACCTAAAAAATAAGAGAGAAAAGCAATAAAAATCCCATTTTTATTAACATAAAGAACGGTGAGGTGGTGTAAAATGATGCAAAATGAACTCCAATCACACCCCCATAACTAGCTTTTGCTCATCCCTGAGCAAAGAAAAAGAAAAAAAATCCTAACTAAATTATTACACCACTTTTGTAGGTGACACGATTACATTGAGCTCGTGCAACAAGCCGTTAAACCTCTAGGTTACCCTAGAGGAGGAGTGTTGTCTCCTGAGGGTTTTCAGCGTATTGCACCCACAAAATTCAAAGTGAAAGAAAATGTTAGTGATTTTTCAAAGAAAGAAGAAAAAAATTTATGATCCATTTTTTTTCAAAAATTTCGGTGATCTTTTGGTTTCAGGTTACCCTAAACTTTTCCTTCTTTTTTATAAGCCTCCATTCGAAGTTTCATTTTCAACTTAGGTTAAGTTTTCTAAAATAGAGAGAGAACTAGATTTTATATCAAGCCTAACATATATACATCTATATGTATGAGGGATTGTTCTTAGACTATGATACATTTATTTATATATATATATTTATTTATATGTTTACATTTATTTATTCCCTTAGCTTCATTAGGCTTTCTAATTTACCTATGTAGCGAGCCTTCTACCGATGACTCCCAGACCAGACGGTCTTAGGGCACCAGATGAAAATACATCCCTAAGGTCCAAGGACTCGAGTAAACTAGGCCACGAATACTAAGGATTCAGTCACTTTTAAGCGTGACTGGTTATACTTCTTAAGACACAACTAACCAGCTTAATTGGTGATCGAGTTTTTATTTATTATTATTATTTTAATATTTTTTCTTTTTTTTTTATATATATAAATATAGACAAAGTTACTAAGTCCTTGATTAATCCCTCAACATATAAATGTATATAATGCTTAGAAAAAATTCAAAATTTAGCTTTCTTTCTATTCTTTTCTTTCTTAACCTAAAGATCCAACAATGCTTCTTAATTTCACTTATATTAAGAAATCCTAGTTTAGAATTTCCTTAATTCCTAATATCAAGTTAATTCTTTTCAAAAATGGATCATAGAAAATATTTTTTTTTATATATCTATTTATTATTCTCCTTTTCTTTATATATATATATAAGGAAAGAAAAATCTAAAAGAAAATCCTAGAAAATCTAGAAAAATCTAAAAGAAAATAAAAATCTAAAAAAAAATCTAGAAAAATCCTAAAAGCTAAAAAAAAAATCTCCTATGTTATTAGTATCTACCCCTCAATACTTATCTCATGCATTATCCCCAATGTATGCAAGTAAAGTATATGCATGAAATAGGTAAAGAAAAGATGTCACCCCTCCTTCGGTTAGGACCAGCGGTGGTGCTAGGTCCAGCCGACTGCGAAAGCCGCAGACCCTCCTCGATGCGGTCGAGGCGTGTGGCCTGCTCCTCAACTTGCTTTCGTAGTCTAACCTGCCCCTTAAATATCTTCTTTATGCCACGCCAAATGGTAGACATGAAGGCTCGTGAATCAGTTGAGGGGTCCTTCTGCCAAAAGGCCGGGTCATCATCATTCTCCAAAAGTTCCTCTGAAGAGGACTCAGCCGGGGCATCTTCTGGCTGGATACTAGGGGTCCAGACTGCATGAAAGCAACTATTGTAAGCATTTTGTTGCCCTTTCTTGTGCAACAAATACCCTATCGTACGAGTCAAAGACCACATCTATTAAGAAGTTCCTACACAGACGAGTGATCAAAACTGGATGCGAGTATTTGGCACCGCGTGTGCGCGTGGAGTTTGTGATGATACTGTGAAAAATAGTCGTGTTAATGCAAACAGTGTGCTATCTTGTCATGAGATCGTGAATGATAAGCACAGGCCTATTAAAGGAGGTCGTGTGGTCAAGCCCTAGGATATTGCGTTGGATCCAGCGTCCAACGCAATGTATGTTGCGAAACATCGTACTGGCTTTGAGCCCCCTATCTTGCTCGGTACAGTGTGCCCCCATAACTGTCATGTAGTCAATTAATGGTAGGGGGTCGCGATGGTGCGGGTTGCTGGGGACTTGGGGCTAGTCTTCCAACATATCAACAGTTATAAAAAGGTCCTCCGTAGGCATGTGCACCATGAATTGGTTTGTGTCAAAGTTAATAGAGGCTTGATCAAGTGAAGCATAGAAGAGCTTGACAAGGTCGGGACAATGGTAAGCCTCATGGTCGGAGTTATCATAGACTAATGCATACCAATTCCATTCATGAATTCGATCCAAAAAGATGTGGCCATAACCATTAATATCACTAAAAATCCTAGCAAAGTCTTTTTCAGCAAATATAGATGGGGCCATGATGGAAAATACGAAGTAGAGGAAAGAAATTCACAAACCTCCCCCAGATTACGTGGGGGGAAACTAAAACTAGATTGTAGAGAGCAATCCACAGGTGTAACAGGCAATCTGGTGGTAGATCTGAGATCTACAGACAGCAGCGACGATAGAAAAATTTGGCGGCGCTCCAGAATCCACCAGAGGGCTGTGGCAAGGGGCTCGGGAAAATTTAGGTGGCGGCGCTCGCTTCTCTCTTCTCAGATCTGGTTTTAGACGTTAGGATAGAGAACGAAAGAGAGGTTGGGGGTATATATAGGGGCCTGAGAAGGATATATTACCAAATTTGCCCTAGGTGAAAAGGAAAAATTGCAACCCTAGGGAAATTCTGGTTTATTAGAAGGGAGAAGAGGTATATAGAGGGAAGAAAACTTAAGTGCTATTTAGCACTTAGGTCCAATATTTTTTAATATTTTGTTTATTTGTATTATTGGTATTTTATTTTTATATATTTTTATATTTTTATATTTTTATATTTTGGTTTAATTTACAAGGGAGGTCCCAAAAAGATTTACAAGAAACACCGGGGAAGAGGGTAGAAAGATTTGATCATATGTACACCGGGTCACAAAGACCCAGTTCGAAAATATCGTGTGACTCACTCTATGGTGTAGAATGGCTTAAGTCGTTGACCATTGACTTTGAACATGTTTCCACTCTTTGGATCAGAAATCTCAATCGCACCATGAGGGTAGACTGTTTGTACAATATACGGTCCTGACCACCTAGTTTTCAGCTTACCAGGGAAAAGGTGGAGCCTAGAGTTATACAAAAGAACGTTTTGTCCTGAGACAAAATTCTTTCTATAAATGAATTTGTCATGGAAGAGTTTAGTTCTGTTTTTAGAGATCCGAGTGTTATCGTATGCATCATTTCTTAACTCTTCCAACTCGAAAATCTGCAATTTTCTCAAGTGACCAGCTTTCTTTAAGTCAAATTTTTAACTATTTTATCGCCCACATAGCACGGTGCTCTAGCTCCACAGGAAAATGGTAGGGCTTCCAAATATAACTCAATATGGAGACATACCGAGGACAGTCTTGTAGGTGGTCCGATATGCCCATAAGGCATCAACGAGTTTGATGGACCAGTCTTTACGGTTCAGTCCTACAGTTTTCTCCAATATTAGTTTTATCTGTCTATTAGTAACTTCCACTTGCCTGTTCGTCTGAGGGTGATAAGCCGTGGACAATTTATGAGAAATAGAGTATTTTCGCATTAGGGCTTCAAAAGTTCGGTTGCAGAAATGACTCCCATTGTCACTAATTATCGCACGAGGGGCTCCAAAGCGCAAAATAATATTTTCCCTTAAGAATTTGATGACAACCTGGTTGTCATTTGTTCTCGTTGGAACAACTTCAACCCACTTTGAAACATAGTCTACAGCTACCAAGATGAATTGGTTGCCGTAAGACATAGGAAAGGGTCCCATGAAATCGATGCCACATAAATCAAAAATTTCTACCTCCAAGATTGGTGTAAGGGGCATCATGTATCTTCGTGTGATTTGACCCATCATTTGACATTTGGCACAGAGTTTGCAAAAAGTATAGGCACCTTTAAAGAGAGTGGGCCAGTAGAACCCACTCTGAAGGACTTTCTCAGTAGTCTTTCGTGGACCAAAGTGTCCATCACAAACTAACTCGTGACAAAATGTCAAAACACTCTTTTGTTCATCCTCAGGAAGACACCTTCTAATTATTTGATTAGGGCAATATTTGAATAAATATGGTTCATCCCAAAAGAAAAACAATATTTGTGTCATAAAGCGATGCTTATCCTGACCTGACCAACTTGAAGGTGTTTGCCTGGTAGCAAGGTAGTTTGCAATATCAGCATAAGTGAAGATGTGTTCATCATGAAAGTTTTCATTGATAGGTATTGTTTCAGTTGGTGCATTGAGAATTCTCGAAAGGTGATCTGCCACCACATTCTCAACGCCCTTTTTATCTTTGATCTCCAAGTCAAACTCTTGCAAAAGAAGTATCCATCGGATCAGTCTAGCTTTTGCATCCTTCTTTTGCATCAAGTATCTTAGGGCGGAGTGATCGGTGAAAATCATTGTTCTAGACCCTAGTAGGTATTGGCAAAACTTCTCCAATACAAACACAACTGCTAAATATTCCTTTTCGGTCGTTGTGTAATTTAGTTGGGCTTCGTTGTGCGTCCTACTAGCATAATAAATTACGTGTTGCATGTTATCAACACGCCATCCTAGAATAGCACCTATGGCATAATCTGAGGCGTTACACATAATTTCAAATGGTCTAGTCCAATCATGCGCTGAGATTATTGGCACCGAGACAAGTCTTTGCTTTAACTCCTCCCAAGCTCGTAGACATTCTTCATCAAAATTGAAGGGCACATCTTTTCCTAAGAGATTAGTTAAAGGTCTAGCAATTTTACTGAACTCCTTAATAAATCTTCTATAGAAGCCAGCGTACCCTAGGAACGATCGAATGTCTTTTAGGCATTTTGGCTCCGGGAGCTTTGCTATCACTTTCACTTTTGATCTATCAAATTCAATCCTCTGTTTGAAATTTCGTGCCCTAGAACGATTCCGTGCTTGACCATAAAATGACACTTCTCCTAGTTGAGTGTCAAGTTTTTCTTTATGCATCTTTGTAAAACCAGCTTCAGATGATGCAAGCACTGGTTAAAGGAATCACCATAAATAGAGAAATCATCCATGAAAATTTTCCAAAATCTTTCCACCATGTCAGAGAAGAGACTAAGCATGCAACGTTGGAACGTTGCGGGAGCATTGCATAGGTCAAAGGGCATTCTTCGGTATGCAAATGTTTCAAAGGGACAGGTGAAAGTAGTCTTGTTTGATCCTCGGGAGCGATAGGGATTTGATTGCATCCTGAATATCCATCCAGGAAATAATAATATTCATATCCAGCTAGTCTCTCGAGTATTTGGTCTATGAATAGAAGAGGGAAGTGGTCTTTACAAGTGGCAGCGTTCAATTTTCGGTAATCAATACAGACTCGAATCTTCGTTGGAAGACGAGTTTGTACTAATTCCTTCTTATCATTTTCTACCACGGTAAAGTCTGCCTTTTTTGGCACAGCATGGACGGAACTAACCCATTGGCTATCTGATATGGGATAAATAATCTCATTGTCTAGTAACTTCAGAATTTCAGCTCGGACAACCTCTTGCATAATTGGGTTTAGTCTACGCTGTGCGTCGCGTTTTGGCTTTGCATCTTCCGTTATGTGAATCCGGTGTTGTACAATGAATGGACTGATCCCCTTTATACCAGCCATAGTCTAACCAATGACTTCTCTATTTTCCTCAGCACCACAAGAAGATCCTCTTCCTGCTGTTCCGTAAGATGGGATGCTATTATCACGGGAAAAGCTTCCTTTTCACCCAAGTACTGATACTTGAGATGACTAGGAAGAGCTTTAAGCTCGGAAGAGGGAACGTGATCTATCAATGGTTGTTCTTCTTGTGGGAGGGAGGATAGGGGTTGCATTTGTTGCCCACTCCACTGTTGGTTCGATGATATGGTCAAGATTGAAGTCAGCATACTCCAATTTGAATTCTCCTTCAGACTCGTATTCAATCTCCTTGTCATGTTCACTTGTTAATCCTTCAATTAAGTTCACTTCAAACGACTAATCATCCAAGTGAGGTTATTTTCCCAGGTGAAAAATATTTACCTCTTTCGTCATATCTCGAAAAGTTAGACGCATTGACCCGTTCCTATAGTTTATTATTGCATTTGCGGTGGCTAGGAAGGGTCGTCCTAGAATGACAGGGGTCTGTGCTTTTGGATTTTGTATGGGTTGTGTCTCTAGAACGATGAAATCCACGGGGTAAATGAATTCCCCGACCCGTATGAGAACATTGATTGTCACTAAAACTGCATAATTCATACCGCATCTTCACATCTATTTGATAATAAATTCTGCTAATAATACCTTACTTGCTTGATTCTAGGTCCATGGTGTGCAAATGAAGAAGAAGACCCTAAATCACCATTTAATGGTGATTAAAAGCCTACATGAATAGCCATTGACCTAGAGGAGCTGATTTATCAAAACCAGAGGCTGTAAAGATGAAACCAGGTACAGGTCCTGACAGGGGACAGAAAGGACCGCGCGCGGCCAAAAGTGCCGCGCGCACGGCCACCAAGGGGCCGCGGAAACGTGGCTCAAGCCGCGTTTCTGCGGCCATACGGCTGCAGCGCGCGCCGCTTCGGGCCAGGGTTTGTCCCCTGGCCCCCTGTTCCCCTGATGCCTATAAATACCCCCTGGGGTTCCAGAGCAAACATATACAGAGTTTTAGGGTAGTTTTCATTTCCATGTTGTAGTTTAATTTAGGTTAGGTTAGTTCTTCTTCTTCCCCATTGTATTTTCCATTTTGTTAGAAATCTTGTATTAGGAGAAAGAGTGATACATGAGTGGAATGCAAGAGTACTTGTAATAGAAGGTGACAAGCTATGAAAGGTGCTCTCTTTACCTCTCTTTGTTTTCTATCTAACTTTTTTTACATGCATAGCTAATCTTTTCTCTCATGGAAACTAACTACTAACCACTAACTTGCTAACTTCTTTTATGATAATCCACATGAATCTAATAGCCTCGATTTAGCCTTGCTCTTGCAAGAGCCATTGATGGCTCATGATGATGGATCTAACTCTAACTTCCTAACCACTAACAAGCTAACATTACTTTATTTCGTGCTTGCTCTTATTGGGTTTTGATGATGTAAGTGTAGCTTGCACTTGTTTTGTTGAGTTGGGATGTGAAGAGTTACATATGGGCTATGCTTTGTAAAGCTCTTGAACCAAGGACTAGTGATGGCCAATGATACATGTGAGGCAACTATCACTTAGAGGTTAGCGTGTTGGTGGAGTCATTAGTAGTTAGTAGCTGTGAGTTTTCTTTATTTTTCACTTTATTTTAGAAATATCAAAAATCACAAAAACCATTTTTTCCCATGTTTCCCACTTCTTCGTATTTCACCGTACCTCTCTTTTATTCTTTACTTTCTTTTCTTTTCATTCTTTAAAACTTTGAAGAACTTTTTAACAAACACGTGAATCAACCGGTAAAGCTTCTATTGCCTCCCATCCTTGTGGATTCGACTCGTTTTAGCCTCTACGCTATAAGGGAAGTATCGAGGAAGCCATAGCACACACACTTTAAATCTTAACTTCAAAACATACAATTTTTGTGCCCGGTTTTACCCCGATCAAATTTTGGCGCCGTTGCCGGGGATGGGAACGGTTTGATTTCACATTTTTGTTAACTTTTCTTCTTTATTTTTTGGTGTACAGGTTAAAGATTTAGCATTGCAGAAGTCCACACTTGCTCAAGTGTGGTCGGGTAATTCATGTATATTCTTATTTTCTGCTGCTAACTTTTTTTATTACTTGTACACTGTAAATAATATTAAGAATTAAAATATGGTAATTGGATGCTTTAAAACGGTTTAGACATTTGCATCTAGGCACGTGTCAATTTTCATTCCAATATACTGTATTTTATTCTTGTGTTGTTGTGATCTTGTAGGAGGTGTACATATTGCATTGCATATAGTTAGGACATACATTTCAGTGATTTACTCGCTTTTTTGTGTTCATCCTTATCTATATTGCACACTTGCACAAATTAAACTTAAGGGCAACACCCAATACAACATAAGGTGGGGAAGTTATTACCCTCCCTTAGTCCAAAAATCACCTCCCCACTCACATAACCCAAGCCTTAATAAAACTTGCTAGACGTTGGCCCCTAGGGACATCTCGGACTCATTTAGGAGATTGACCTAAGGGGAAAGTTGTTAGAAGTTGACTCTTGTCAAATCGGTGTCTAAGGTTGGGGATTGAGAGGCGAAACCTCGAAGAACAGTGGTTTGGCATAATTAGGCCCGTTGCTCCGGCACGGATACCTCCCACTGATCTTGCCCCTACCTGGCCGATTAACTCGTGGTCAGCTTCCGACAATAGACTCCCCGTGGACAGTCTAACCAGTTAGGAGTCGTTTAGGTCTAAGTCAACCCTAGCATAGGCTTGTTTTCTTTTTCTTTTTCTTTGTTGTTTGTTTGTTTGTTTGTTTTTCTTTTTTGTAAATTGTGATATGGATTTTAATAACAACAATTCTTTCAATTATAATATGAATCCATATTTCACCCCGACCTCATTTGACTCGGATAACTCTGACCCGGTAATGTACAACATGAACCAACCATATATGCCGGGTTGGGATTATCTGAATCAATATGACCCATATCCCCAACCATATGACCATAATTTTCAAAATAATTTCAACTCTTCACAGAGTTCATGGGGATTCAGCTACCCCGAGTCAAATTTTCAACCATTTTGTCCACAATTTTCACAATATTCATTCCCCAATTTTGATTCATATACTCCTTTTCCTGAACCACCAATTGAAGAAAAATCTGTTGGCCCAAGAGGTTACACTCTCCAATTGTTGTGTTTTGATGATGACAAACCAAATTAGTGCTATTTGATACTAACAAGTTTGCTAAGATGAGTTTCAGGTTTTGTACCATGTTTAGAGACCATTCACTTAGCTATTGCAAGAACTTCTAAGTTCCACAAAGCAAGGAAGGCAAATTGCACATTAAGGAAGGATCATAGAAGAGAAGGCACTAGCAAGGCATTGGATGGCTCAAAGACCTGAAGATAGCTCAAGAAGTCTTCATGTATTTTATTTTTCTGTTTATAGCTTGTTAAAGAATAGAGATTAGGTTTGAAGCTCAATCACACACGTTTTTGCGCATATACTATTTCTTAGTTTATTTCCTATAAAATATACAAAAATATTTTAGTACAAAATCTTTCTTCTACAAATTTCTTTTTATGTTACATACTGAATTCCTCTTTAAAATAGTTTTGTTAAAAATATTTTTCTTCTCAAAATTCTGTCTTTATTTCGTTTTCTGACCTGAGCCGGTCGACCGGCAGTCTACCGACAGTCGACCGAGTCTGTGTCAGGCTGGTCCGGTCGACCGGACCAGTCGACCGAGGTCCTGGCAGAATGCACATATCCGTGTGCATGTCTGTCGGTCGACCGGGGCAGTCGACCGATATTTATTTTTGAGTCTCAGTTTGTATCAGTCGACCGGGTCGGTCGACCGATAGCCTGTAACGGTCGGAATTTTGTACTACCAGTCGACCGGCCCGGTCGACCGATGTAGCCGTTTGAACAGTAACGGGCAGATTTTTAAGAGCTGTTTATTTTTGTCTTTTGTGTTTAAAAATTCGTTTAAGGATATATTTTGATCTAATTACCTCCTAAACATCAGTAAATATGTTTTATCCCTAAACCCTAGCCCTCTCCTATAAATAGGGGTGTTTGGGGAGAGATTTGTTACAACAACAATTATTACTAGAAAATTCAAAAGTTTAAGGCTTTCAAAAGAGACATGTTTCTTGGTTTTTGTGCTGAATTTCTCACTGATTTTCTGAAGGGTTTTTCAAATACTCTCTGATTTAATTCTCTTTTCTCCTTACTCACAAGAGCTTCATTCCTACTCAATATTCTCTAAGGACCTTTGTAAGGGAAGAGATATTTGAAAGAGAGAGTTTGTGGTCTTTTGACTACCAAGGATATTACTTGTTCTTGAGATTGTAGGAGTTGGGTACTCCATTGTAATTGTTCTTTGTGATAGTGGAAGTAGCTAGAATCCTTCTGGGGAAGGCGGGGAGTAGAGCTGGGTGCTCGAACCTCGATAACATATCATTGTGTTTGCGATTGATTTACATTTTTGCATTCCTTACTCTACTTTGCTTGCACTTATTACTTGCTCATCATATTCATTGTCATACTTACTTGCTTGCATTCATCTTGTGATTCTTGTTTGGTGACTGTTGTAGCTTTTATTTTTAAATTGCCCTTTGATTAGCTTCATCACCTATTCACCCCCCCTAGGTGATTTTCAATTGGTATCAGAGCTTGGACTCTAGGTTTGGCTTAACATCCATAGAGAGATCTTTAAAATATTGCTAATCAACATTTTCATTTCATTCATTCATCACTAGTAAACATGGCCGACAACATTAAATCCCTACCTAAATTTGATGGCCTCAATTTCCCAATTTGGAAGGTTAGGATGACTATATTTTTGCAATCTTTGGGTAGCTTAGTAGCCAAGTCCTTGACCAAACCCTATGTAGCACCCGATGGTGATGAGAGTACTTGGACCGACCTTGACTTTAAACTATATGAGTCTAACTCCAAGGCCCAAAACTCCCTATTAACCGCCTTGAATGAGGATGACCTTACTAGGGTAATTCATTGCCAATCCGCCTATGAGATTTGGCAACACTTATTGGTCACACACGAGGGGACTTCACAAGTCAAGAGAGCTAAGATAGATCTCTTGAGGTCCCAATATGAGTCATTTAAAATGCTTGATGATGAGTCTATTGATAGTATGGCTACAAGGTTTACTAAAATCACTAATGGTCTTTCTTCCTTAGGTGATGACATCTCCAACGATCAAAAGGTGCGGAAAGTAATTCGGGCTCTTCCTTCATCATGGGAGATCAAGGCCACCACCTTGAAGGAATTGAACGACAAGGACGAGATGGACCTCATTAGTCTCATTGGGAACCTAAAGACCCATGAGATGGAGAAGAAGGCAAGAGAAGAGGCCACTACTTCAAAGAAGAAATCCATAGCCTTCAAGACTTCATCCACCAATGATGACGATGAAGATGACGAAGAAGAAGATGAGGAGCTAACTCTACTTGTGCGGAATGTCAAGAGGTTGTACCGAAAGAACAAGTTCAACTTCCAGAGAAAATTTGAAGGCAAAGAGGAGCGAAAGATCATATGCTACAATTGCCGCAAACCCGGACATATCATGGCAGATTGTCCGGAGTTCAAGAAGAAAATGACTTCCTCCTTCAAGCCAAAGAAGCCGGAGGAGAAGAAAGCCTACAAAGCAACATGGGATTCGGAAAGCGAGTCCGAAGAGGAGGTGGATCAAGCTAACATGTGTTTCATGGCAAACACACCCAAGGTAACCCCTCAATCCCTTGATGATGAAGATGATGATGTAAGTAAGGAAGTTCTAGTGCATGCTTTTGTAGAACTTTCTGAAACTTATGATAACAAGAAACTTGAATGCATAAAAATTACAAAAAGAAGTTGCTTTTCTTAAGAATCAACTTGCCATTGTTTCTAAAGAAAAAGATGATATTTCTTCTAATTTCATTTCCATGCAAAAAGAATTTTGTGCCTACAAGAGTACTTGTAAGGCAAAATCTCCTATTATTGATGAAAAAGAAATTTCTTCTTTTAAATCCAAAATGAATGATTTTGAAAAAGTTTTAAAAGATTGTGCCTTTAATACTAAGAAACTTGAAGAAAAATTTTCTAAAAAGCACACATCTCATGCTAAGATTCCTCATGCTCACACTACACCTAACACGTCTCATGTTCATGCTCACAATGCTCATGCTCACAAATCACACACTCACTATGCTTTTAAATATGGTAGAGTGTATAGATGCACATATTGTGGTAAAAATGGACATTTAGCTAAGTTTTGCTATGATCAACTAAATAGAACAAATAATCTTGTTTGGGTTCATGACACTAACCCTAGAGGACCCAAGAAAATGTGGGTACCAAAATCAAGTCTTAAATTGTTTGATGTAGGTACACACCAAAGCTCCAAGACGTAGGGAGCGGTGGTACCTTGATAGTGGTTGTTCAAGACACATGACATGGGACATCAATAACTTCACAACCCTATCAAGGTACATGGAAGGTGGCACCGTCACCTTCGGGGATGACTCCAAAGGAACTATCATCGGTATAGGTAACATTCAAATTGGTGCATCTCCTATTATTGAGAATGTTGTTTTAGTAGATGGTTTAAAACATAATTTGCTTAGCATTAGTCAACTTTGTGACCGTGGACTTAAAGTTGTTTTTGATGATTCCTCATGCAAGATTTTTGATGTTAAATCCGATGTTTGTATTCTTACCGGTTTTCGTGATAATAATGTTTATATTATTGACATGCTTAATTTAGATTGTTCTACTAAATGCTTAAATGCTTTTGATGAAAATTCTTGGCTTTGGCATAGAAGATTAGGACATGCATCTTTTGACCATATCTCTAGGATTAATTCAAAGGAATTGGTGAAGGGTATACCTTGCTTGGATTTTGAGAAAGACCGCATTTGTAGTGCGTGCCAACTTGGGAAACAAACCAAGTCTTCCTTTAAACCAATCAAGGATATCATGTCAACTAGGCCTTTAGAATTAATTCATATGGATCTTTTTAGACCAACTAAAACTAAGAGTTTAAATGGAAGTAGATTTGCATTTGTTTTAGTTGATGATTTCTCCCGTTTTACTTGGGTTTTCTTTTTACAAAATAAAGATCAAACTTTTTCTCATTTTAAAATCTTTCGAAAAAGAGTTGAAAAAGAAAAGGGTTTTCCGATTTTGAGAATAAGGAGTGATAGAGGTGGTGAGTTTGTTAACCAACTCTTCATGACTTATTGTGATGAAAAGGGAATTAAGCATGAAATGTCTTGTCCTAGAACTCCACAACAAAATGGAGTTGTAGAAAGAAAAAATAGAACACTTCAAGAGATGGCTAGGACAATGATAAGTGAATATGACCTCCCTCAATATTTATGGGCCGAGGCCGTAAACACCGCATGCTATATATCGAATCGTATTTATTTATGCAAAAATTCTTCAAAAACTTCTTTTGAAATGTATCATTCTAGAAAACCTAATGTTGCATATTTCAAAGTTTTTGGATGCAAGTGTTTTGTTTTAAATACTAAGGATAATTTGGGTAAATTTGATGCTAAGGCTTATGAGGCTATCTTTGTTGGATATTCCTCTACTAGCAAAGCATATAGAGTTTTCATTAGATCTTCTCTTACCATAGAAGAATCCATGCATGTTAAATTTGAAGAATCTAATGTGTTTGTTGAGAATGTTGTAGAGTTTGAATCATTAGGTGAAGACATGGAGAGACTATCCTTGAAGGACTCACCCGCTCAAGAAGAAAAGCTAGATCCTATTGGTGAAGTTCAAGAGGATAAGGAGGAAAGCACTCAACCGCTTCCTAAAGCTTGGAGATACGCTACAAATCATCCTAAGGAGCTCATCTTGGGTGATGCATCTAAAGGAGTCACTACGCGCTCCAAACTCCATGACCTATGTGGTAACTTTGCTTTCATTTCTCATATTGAACCCAAAGGCATTCTCGAAGTCGAGACGGACCCATATTGATTGCTTGCCATGCAAGAGGAACTCAATCAATTTGAGCGCAACCAAGTTTGGCACCTTGTTCCTAAGCCCCACGATAGACCAATAATTGGTACTAAGTGGATCTTTAGAAACAAGATGGATGAGTCCGGAAATGTCATTAGGAATAAAGCTAGGTTAGTGGCCCAAGGTTACACTCAAGTTGAGGGAATTGACTTTGAGGAGACCTTTGCACCCGTAGCACGGCTTGAAGCCATACGGATGACACTAGCTTTTGCATGTTTTAAAAATTTTAAACTTTTTCAAATGGATGTAAAAAGTGCATTTTTAAATGGTTTTATTAATGAAGAAGTTTATGTTGCTCAACCTCCCGTGTTTTGTTGATCATGTTCATCCCGATTTTGTTTTTAAACTTGATAAAGCTTTGTATGGATTGAAACAAGCTCCAAGAGCTTGGTATGAAAGGCTTTCTAGTTTTCTCATTTCAAATGATTTTATTAAAGGCAAAGTGGACACAACTCTTTTTACTAAGCATGTTGATAATGATATTTTAATTGTGCAAATTTATGTTGATGATATAATTTTTGGATCTACTAATGAGCTTTTATGCAAGGATTTTGAGAAAGTCATGCAACTTGAATTTGAAATGTCTTCAATGGGTGAGCTCAATTTCTTCCTTGGACTCCAAATCAAGCAATTGCAAGACGGAACCTTCATTAACCAAGCCAAGTACGCAAAGGAGCTAGTAAAGAAGTTTGGGCTTGAAGGATCAAAGGCTTGCAACACTCCAATGGCAACTACAACCAAGCTTGATAAGGACGAACAAGGTAAAAATGTTGATATTAAATTATATAGAAGCATGATAGGAAGTCTTTTATATTTGACGGCAAGTAGGCCGGATATCATGTTTAGTGTGTGTCTTTGTGCTAGATTTCAATCGTGTCCTAAAGAATCTCATCTTATTGCGGTAAAACGCATTATTCGTTATATTAAGGGCACTATTGGAATGGGTCTTTGGTATCCAAAAATTATAGATTTTTCAATGACTAGTTATTCGGATGCCGACTATGCGGGTTGTAGAGTAGATAGAAAGAGTACTAGTGGGACATGTCAATTTCTTGGTAATTGTCTTGTTTCATGGTCCTCTAGGAAACAAAATTCCGTAGCTCTCTCAACCGCCGAGGCGGAGTATGTTGCCGCGGGGGCTTGTTGTGCACAAGTCCTTTGGATGAAACATACTCTCCTTGATTTTGATTTGCACTTTGATCATATAAAATATTTTGTGATAATACTAGTACTATACACATGACCAAAAATGCAAATCAACATAGTAAGACCAAGCACATTGAGATTAGATATCACTTTCTTAGAGATCATTTTGAGAAAGGTGATATAGATATTGATTATGTTTCCACGGATTTACAACTAGCCGATATTTTCACTAAACCTCTTGATTTTGCTAGATTTTCGTTTATTTGTGGAGAACTTAATGTTTGTATTATTGAATAGACATGTTTTTCATAACCCTTTTTGATGTATGACAAAAAGGGGGAGAATAAGTTTACATGACAAAAATAAGTTCATTTGGTCTTGGTTCCATATGAATTTATATGCTTTAATTTTAAGATTTGTTTTATGAATTTATATGTTTTGGTTTTATGAATTCTTGTGTTTTAGTTGTTTTGGTATTTTTGGTATCAAGAGCAATTTTTGTGCTTTATATATTTGTTTTAATTAGTTTCAATAATTGGTGCATCATTTCAATTATTGGTATCTAGAGCATATTCTTGTGTTTTATGTATAGCATAATTTTAGGGGGAGTTTTCTCCTACCCTATATTTTTGTTAATAGCCTATTTGTTTTGTCATCATCAAAAAGGGGGAGATTGTTGGCCCAAGAGGTTACACTCTCCAATTGTTTTGTGTTTTGATGATGACAAACCAAATTAGTGCTATTTGATACTAACAAGTTTGCTAAGATGAGTTTCAGGTTTTGTACCATGTTTATAGACCATTCACTTAGCTATTGCAAGAACTTCTAAGTTCCACAAAGCAAGGAAGGCAAATTGCACATTAAGGAAGGATCATAGAAGAGAAGGCACTAGCAAGGCATTGGATGGCTCAAAGACCTGAAGATAGCTCAAGAAGTCTTCATGTATTTTGTTTTTCTGTTTATAGCTTGTTAAAGAATAGAGATTAGGTTTGAAGCTCAATCACACACGTTTTTGCGCATATACTATTTCTTAGTTTATTTCCTATAAAATATACAAAAATATTTTAGTACAAAATCTTTCTTCTACAAATTTCTTTTTATGTTACATACTGAATTCCTGTTTAAAATAGTTTTGTTAAAAATATTTTTCTTCTCAAAATTCTGTCTTTATTTCGTTTTCTGACCTGAGCCGGTCGACCGGCAGTCTACCGACAGTCGACCGAGTCTGTGTCAGGCTGGTCCGGTCGACCGGACCAGTCGACCGAGGTCCTGGCAGAATGCACATATCCGTGTGCATGTCTGTCGGTCGACCGGGGCAGTCGACCGATATTTATTTTTGAGTCTCAGTTTGTATCAGTCGACCGGGTCGGTCGACCGATAGCCTGTAACGGTCGGAATTTTGTACTACCGGTCGACCGGCCCGGTCGACCGATGTAGCCGTTTGAACAGTAACGGGCAGATTTTTAAGAGCTGTTTATTTTTGTCTTTTGTGTTTAAAAATTCGTTTAAGGATATATTTTGATCTAATTACCTCCTAAACATCAGTAAATATGTTTTATCCCTAAACCCTAGCCCTCTCCTATAAATAGGGGTGTTTGGGGAGAGATTTGTTACAACAACAATTATTACTAGAAAATTCAAAAGTTTAAGGCTTTCAAAAGAGACATGTTTCTTGGTTTTTGTGCTGAATTTCTCACTGATTTTCTGAAGGGTTTTTCAAATACTCTCTGATTTAATTCTCTTTTCTCCTTACTCACAAGAGCTTCATTCCTACTCAATATTCTCTAAGGACCTTTGTAAGGGAAGAGATATTTGAAAGAGAGAGTTTGTGGTCTTTTGACTACCAAGGATATTACTTGTTCTTGAGATTGTAGGAGTTGGGTACTCCATTGTAATTGTTCTTTGTGATAGTGGAAGTAGCTAGAATCCTTCTGGGGAAGGCGGGGAGTAGAGCTGGGTGCTCGAACCTCGATAACATATCATTGTGTTTGCGATTGATTTACATTTTTGCATTCCTTACTCTACTTTGCTTGCACTTATTACTTGCTCATCATATTCATTGTCATACTTACTTGCTTGCATTCATCTTGTGATTCTTGTTTGGTGACTGTTGTAGCTTTTATTTTTAAATTGCCCTTTGATTAGCTTCATCACCTATTCACCCCCCCTCTGGGTGATTTTCAAAATCATCATTGGAAAGGAGTATGGAAGAGTCCCTACAACAAATGCAAAATTTGCTCAATTCACAATCCTTCCCATATTAAACTCCACATACTCCTTTTCTAGAGCATCCAATTGAAGAAGAATCTAAACTAGAAAAGCGTTTGGAAGTCTTTTGTGAAAGAATGCAAAACATGTTGGACTCATCCTCTCAACCAAATTTTCAAGAGTCCTACTCATCTTTTCCAGTCTCACCTATTCAAAATGAACAAACTTCAATACTGGACTTGAGTATGGAACCCTTGCGCGAGTCCGAGCAGCAACCACAAAATCTGATGGACTCACAAATCCACCATAATTTCCAAAATCAACTTCCATACTCATATTTTCGAGAACCAATTACAAAGAGTATGAAAGACATGATTCCGAATCCAAATTCTATTACACGGCCTATCAGTAGGTTAGATTCACTTTTGAGTGAATTGATCAATGAGAGCGAGGAAAGCCTTTCTTGTCAACCTTTGGCCGATTCTTATATCCCTAACTCTATTGATTGGACCCATGAATTATGTCATTTTGGAAATCCAGCTTCAATTTCAGAATATACATTTGCACTTGACCACGCTCCAAGTTATGAAAATCGTCTGGACATTCTGGCAAGTTATCCCTTTCCTGAAATTGAAACCGAACCTGACTGTGATCCTGAACCTCATGTTAGTAATTCCATTTCGCTTTTTAATTCAATAATGACTCCGGTATCTTTACCAGATTTTTTTCTCTATTCCGGAGTCAACGTTGAATCCTGTACCAGTACACCGTGAAATGGAATCATCAATCTCTCATGATCACACTTCATTCATGGGGAAAGTGTGTGAACATCACTTCTTTGGTTTGGACCCTATTTTGAACCAATTTCGACTCTCATTATTGACTCTCGACTTGATCTGAGTCAACTTCCCGAGTCGGTATCAGTTTTTATTCCTGATTCCTTTGAGTCCAAATCCATCATCTTCCAAAATCACACTTCATTGTTGGACAAGAATGTTGACAAAAATGACTCAATAATTATTTTTGAAAATTGGAAATTAGATGGGGATAATTTTTTAAATAAGATCATTCATTCAATCAACATTTTATTGGGTCATATTAAAGAGGCCATTGGTGGGTTCCTGCACGATCCACGCTATTTTGATTGGGTAGCAACGCTTGGCCCAATCAGACCACCACCGTAGCCACCCCCTTAAGGTAATCTTCCTTCCCTCTCCATTTGTTTCATGTATTTACACATTCATGATGCATTGAGGATCATGCATGAGATAAGTGTGGGGGAGGGTTTACTAACGTAGTTAGTTATATATTTTCTTTCTTTTACACTTCTTTTTAATTTAAAAAAAAATCTTTTATATAACACCTTTTCTTTTCTTTTTTCAAAACTTTTTGAAACAAGAGAAATAGTTTTTGATTTATTTTTAAGAAAATTAAGATTATCTTAGGAATTAGGAAGGCCTAAAATTATGAAATTTTAAACCGAGTCAAAATAATAGATCTTGTTTAAATTTTAGGATAAGAAAATAAGATTGAAAAGATAATTTGATCTTGAATTTTTTGCCTTAGAATTATGCACTTCACACTTACACAATTTTTGCGATTGAAACAAAGACTAGAAATGCCATATATATATATATATATATATATATATATATATATATATATATATATAAAATTTATGATAATAAAAACCACTTATTGAAGTTGGGTAATTATGCCTCAGGAAGCATGATTATTCACACCTAAATGGTGGACAAAAAATAAATAATCCCCTTTGGTTTTGTGGCCTTGTTTACTCGAGTCCTTAAGTTCGAGGGATGTTTTCTCATCTGGTGCCCTAAGACCATCTGGTTTGGGAGTCACCGGCTAAAGGCTCACTACCCGGGTAAATAAGAAAGCCTAAAAAAACTAAGAAAAGAAATATATATATATATATATATATATATATATATATATATATAAAATAATATAAATAAATGGCATGAAAGTTAGAGTCGATATCCCAAAAATCTTCACTGTTCACAAAGTGCATATTTTTCTAAGAATTTTATGAAAGATCAAAGAGTCAATTCAATTTTAAATTCTTACATTTAATTTGTAACAAGATTTTTTGCATTTTGACTTAGTTTAAGAAAGAACAATTTCTGGTTAACCTATGACCTTGGATCACTTATATTTTCACAAAAATACTTTAACACTTTTCTTTATTTCAAAATGCGTTTTCAAAAAAAAAAACATTTGATTTCTTTCTTTATGGATTTTGTGGGTGTAATCCGCTGAAAACCCTCAGGAGACAAAACTCCTCCTCTAGGGGAAACTTATAGGTTTAACGGCTTGTTGCACAAGCTCAGTGCAATCGCGTCACCTGCGAAAGTGGTGTAATAATTTCCTTAGTTTTTTTGTTTTGCTCGGGACGAGCAAAAGATAAGTGTGGGGGTGTGATTAGTCACTAAAACTGCATAATTCATACCGCATCTTCACATCTATTTGATAATAAATTCTGCTAATAATACCTTACTTGCTTGATTCTAGGTCCATGGTGTACAAATGAAAAGAAGACCCTAAATCACCATTTAATGGTGATTAAAAGCCTACATGAATAGCCATTGACCTAGAGGAGCTGATTTATCAAAACCAGGGGCTGTAAAGACGAAACCAGGTACAGGTCCTGACAGGGGACAGAAAGGACCGCGCGCGGCTCGAAGCGCCACGCGCGCGGCCACCAAGGGGCCGCGGAAACGCGGCCCAAGCCGCGTTTCCGCGGCCCAAGCCGCGTTTCCGCGGCCATACGGCTGCAGAGCGTGCGCCGCTTCGGGCCAGGGTTTGTCTCCTGGCCCCCTGTTCCCCTGATGCCTATAAATACCCCCCTGGGGTTCCAGAGCAAACATATACAGAGTTTTAGGATAGTTTTCATTTCATATTGTAGTTTAATTTTGGTTAGATTAGTTCTTCTTCTTCCCTATTGTATTTTCCATTTTGTTTTAGATCTTGTATTAGGAGAAAGAGTGATACATGAGTGGAATGCAAGAGTACTTGTAATAGAAGGTGACAAGCTATGAAAGGTGCTCTCTTTACCTCTCTTTATTTTTTATCTAACTTCTTTTACATGCATAGCTAATCTTTTCTCTTATGGCAACTAACTACTAACCACCAACTTGCTAACTTCTTTTATGATAATCCACATGAATCTAATAGCCTCGATTTGGCCTTGCTCTTGCAAGAGCAATTGATGGCTCATGATCATGGATCTAACTCTAACTTCTTAACCACTAACAAGCTAACATTACTTTATTTCATGCTTGCTCTTATTGGGTTTTGATGATGTAAGTGTAGCTTGCACTTGTTTTGTTGAGTTGGGATGTGAAGAGTTACATATGGGCTATGCTTTGTAAAGCTCTTGAACCAAGGACTAGTGATGGCCAATGATACATGTGAGGCAACTATCACTAAGAGGTTAGCGTGTTGGTGGAGTTATTAGTAGTTAGTAGCCGTGAGTTTTCTTTGTTTTTCACTTTATTTTAGAAATATCAAAAATCACAAAAATCATTCTTTTCCATGTTTCCCACTTCTTCATATTTCACCGTACCTCTCTTTTCATTCTTTACTTTCTTTTCTTTTCATTCTTTAAAACTTTGAAGAACTTTTTAACAAACACGAGAATCAACCGGTAAAGCTTCTATCGCCTCCCGTCCTTGTGGATTTGACTCGTTTTAGCCTCTACGCTATAACGGAAGTATCGAGGAAGTCATAGCACACACACTTTAAATCTTAACTTCAAAACATACACTTTTTGTGCGCGGTTTTACCCCGATCAAACATCTGTAATCTCTCATTTGGGAATCTTTACAGATCGGTCAGCCAATTGTATAGTTACTCTGGTTGGACGAAGGTTGCCCAGCCCGAGTTGCTGATACACAGAAAAGGGAAGTAGATTGATGCTGGGTCCTAGATCAAGTAAGGCCCGGTTTATTGTGGTCTGTCCTATGATACAAGAAATGGTTGGACTCCCGGGGTCTTTGTATTTCACAGGAATGGTCCCTGTGAGCAACTCACTTATGTTTGATGCAAGGAAGACCTTCTTTGGAACATTTGTTTTTCTTTTCTTGGTACACATATCTTTTAAGAATTTTGCATATAATGGGATTTGTTGTATGGCATCAAGAAAGGGTACATTGATCTGAACCTGTTTGAATATTTTTCTAATCTTCTCCATTTGAGCAGTAGTCTTGTTATTTGCTAGCCTATTAGGGAATGGTACAATAGGCTTGTAAGGTTGCTCATCTGTTTTGTCTTTATTATTGGACTTGAAGGTTGATGGTTGTGAACTTGAAGATGGATCATTTTGAGTTGGTGGTACAATTACAGGAGAATTTGACACTGATTTAAATTTGTTTTATTGGGAACAGGATGACTAGAAACCTGATTGTCAATTTGTTTTGCAGATCTCAAGATATGAACAATATTGCATTGATTTGGACCTATGTCTTCAGCTTCATAGCTTCATGAATAGGAAAGAGGTTCTTAGGATTTGGCAATGGCTAACTTGGCAATGTTCCCTTTTGTCTTTCATTTAATGAGTTAGCCAGCTGACTTATTTGAACCTCTAACCTATTGATAGTTTGATGGTGGTTGTTCATCATTGAGGCCTTTGGACAAGGTTTCAATCATTCTTTCCAAATCTGACATTTTTTTATTTGGATGACTCTGTGGTTGTTGTTGCTGATATGTATGCTGGAAGTTATGTTGATAATTGGTTTAAAAGTTTGGTTGACTCTGGTGAAAACTGGGTTGATGAGACTGAGCAGGGTATTGGTGTGAAAATTGTTGTCTTGGTTGCTCATGACCAGACTGACTCCATGAGAAATTTAGATGATTTCTCCATCCCGGGTTGTACGTTTTGGAGTATGGATTGTAGTTAGGTCTGGCATATGCTGTATTCATGTTTTCAGGATACATTTGAGCTTGGTAGACGGGACACTCCTCAAACAGGTGGTTGAGAGCATGGCAATGGGTACAACCTGGATTGATCACTGGTGTTGGGTTGACTTGATTTATTGAATTGGGTTTTCTAGCCTCTAGTATTTCTAGTATCTTCATCAATTGTGTTATTTTTGCCTCGGCAGCTATAGAGGATTCAATTGAATGTATACCGGTTCTGAAAGTGGTGGGGTTAGTTTTCTCGGGGCAAGACTCCCACTGAATGATTTTTTCTGCTAAAGCTTCAAAGAGGTCCCAACCCTGGTTCTCATCTTTCTTCAAAAATTTCTCTTAACACATAGTCTCAAGGAGTGTCTTAGTTTGGTAGTCTAGTCCGTCACTTCTCTATTCCGTGATGAGGACATTAGGCTAGTAGATCCTTAAACCGTTCAAAATACTTTCAAAATTGTTCACTTATTTTCTGCTTAAATTGCATTATGTTTTTTCTGATGAGGGCCGTTTTATGAATGGGATGGAACTTCTTAAGAAAGACATTGACAAAATCATTCCATGACGAGATAGAACTAGCAGGCAGATTATATAGCCACTTCTTGGCTATGTCCTTAAGTGCGAAGGGAATGAACCTCAATCTAACAGTGTCTTCCCCCAGTTGGGGAATTCTCATCATCAAACACACTTCTTCAAACTCACGAATGAAGAAATATGCGTCCTCGGATTTTAAGCCATGAAACCTAGGGAGCGTGTTAATGAACTGAGGCTTAAGCTCAAAATTCTTTCCATTTGCCTTAGGTAGAAGAATGCATGAAGGAAGTGAAGTGCGAATTGGGTAGAACTTATCTTGGAGAGAAGTAGGGTTTGCCATGATTAAGATTATGTCAGGAAGTGGTGAAGTGTAGAAGTCCTAAAAGTCTTGATGAAATTGGATCCCGGTACCACTCTTGCATACATAATCACAGACAATGTTCACCAAGAAAATAAGCGAAAAAGGAAAAATAACAAACAAAAATAAAGAAAAACAATCACAAACTATCTAGGATCCTTGGACCTAGACGACTCCTAACTGGTCGATGAACCGAAGAAGGTAGTTGCTCGAGTCAGACCACAGCTAATTAGCCATGTAGGGCCAAAATACAGTGGGAGGTATCCGAGCGTAAGCAGCGGGTCTTAATTACGCTAAACCACGTTATCTTCGAGGCTTTAACCTCTTAATCCCCAACCTTAGACACTGATTTGACTGAAGTATAAATCAAAAATAATTTTCAACCACGGCTGATCTCTTATCGAGTCCGGATGTCCCTAGGGGCCAATGTCTATCAATTTTTATTTAAAAGCTTGGGATTGTGAGTGCTTGGAATGTTATTTTTGAGCTAAGGAAGGGTGGTTAAATCCCCACCTTATCTTATTTATTGGGTGGTGCCCTTAAAGTCAATTTGTGCAGGTGTACAGTATATGCAAACAAGATTCACTCAATGCGATGTAAATCAACTAAGAGATGAATCCTATTCTATATGCTATGCGAACGTACCTTACTCCAGCACTCTTCAACAGTAAAGTAAATAAATTGAAAAGACACGTGCCTAAAATGCAAACGTCTAATCAATTTTTAAACTTTTCAACAAATATTTTACTATTGGATTATTAGCAGGCTCCTGGTGATGGTATACAAGAAATAAATTTGTAGCAAGCTATATTTTTGCAAAGCAAGCAGTTCTGCAAAAAAGATTGTAAGTAGTGAACTCTTCGTTGCCGCAGATCCGCAGCCAGAGCCGAGAAAATGCGGCAATTCAGAGGGTACTTGGTCTCTGCTTTCTAGAACAGAGGTCCAAGACCACTTATATGTTACTACAAGTCTTGTTTTCCTGTTTCCTCAACTTGTAACCTGCAACAAAGAAGAAAAAATTCATTTTAGTTCAAAAACTCAATAAAAATTGTCGCCCTGCCCAGCAACGACGCTAAAAATTTATTCGAAAGGAGGAAGTGAATTGAGCGAGAGTTTAGAGTAAACCATTCATATCCATGTGCTTATGATAAGACTCTAAATATGTATGAAGATTTACTTTACTCCTTTGAATCACCGTTCGTAGCACAAGCTATAACGGGTCGTATCTGCAGGGAGGACTAGCGATGGAAGCGTTCACGTTTTTTATGTTGAAGTTTTTGGAAAGAAAAACGAAAGTTCTTCTTTATTTAAAAATGGAAAAACAAAACAAGATAGAAAGAGAGTGAAGAATTTTGTAGAGTTTTGTGAAGAAAAGGAAAACGGAATAAAAAACTGAATAAAAAGACGGTATAAGAAAAATGGTGATGTTGGAAAAAGAGAAGGTTTTTATAAAGGAGTTTTTGAAATTCAATTAAGAGAAAGTCATGACTAACTAATATTCTATACTACTAACTTACTATGCTCATTGGGTGATTCATGCCTCATGTAGATTCATTGACAATAGTACATCTTGCTTTGTCAAATCGATGTTGTCCCAAATTGAGATTGTATTCTCATTTAAGCTTGGCTAGGTGGCCTCCTTGGATCATTGGCTCCCAATAGATTCTCAATAATGGAACATAGGTATTTACACTTAGGTATGCTAAACAAGAATGTAAGATTCATTAGTCCATCAAAGCTATAACATGCTAGCATGAAATAAGAAACTTGTACAATTGGAGTTAGCATACTAAAGTGATCCATCTTCATGTTCCATCAAGGCACTTGCTCAAGAGACAAGGCTCTAAATGAGGCACACATGAATCATATGGAGGTGATACAAAGTATTCACTAGAATTAAAACACTACTCATTATTATTGGAAATAAAAGACTTGTTAATTACAAGACTTAGAAAGAAAAACATCCAACAATTCATATGAGCTAGAAATCACCTAAGAGTTAATAATTAGTAGTGTTAGAAATTAGTTAGTCATGTTAGTGAGTTGGTTAGCCATAGAAAAGAAGAACAAGAATACATGGTAGAAAGCAAATGCAAGAAGTAAGAACTTGAAAGTAATGCAACAAAACAAGAAAAGACTTGAGGAAGGAAAGCTTGAGCCCTTGTATTGAGTTGTCACTTCTTCAATTACAAAGATCTCTCACTCTCACTCTCTCTTTTCTGGATCTAGAAGGAGAAAATGAAAATTACACAAGAAGACTAAAGAGAGCTTAAAGAAATCCTAAAAATTTTCCTAAATAAAATTCTATTCTCTCCTCTTTTTTTTATAGAGGCCCTGTGGGTCTATTTATAGGCTTCAGGAGAAGATAACATCCCACGATAGCTGTAGGATCAATCGCTTGATCAATGGCCAAGAAAGTGCCGCGAATCCGCGACCAGGGCCACGTTTCCGCGGCAACATCTTGGCCATTGCGTCAACGAATTCTCTGACATTCTGTTGTGCTATGTGTGCCCAGCTAGAGCTTCTAGAAGTTGGAGAATATACTTTGGATTGTTCCAGAATTGGGCTCATGGTTGTGGGCTCCTAAAAAAAACCTTTAATTCCTCAAAAATCTTAAGATTTGAGCCTTCTTCTCCATTAAATAATGGACCTAAAAAATAACAGAGAAAACAATAAAAATCCCATTTTTATTAACATAAAGTATGGTGAGGTGGTGTAAAATGATGCAAAAATGAACTCCAATCAAGTTCGGCAAGACCCGAAAAGTCACAGTTCCTGATGGGTCTTTTCCAATCCCTAAAGCACGACTGGAGGTAAACGATCCTTCAGCTAAATATTAGGAGATTAAGGGTCTCATTCCCTTGACATTAAAAACAGGGGAGATCATGTGGATACACCCAGATCTTGCCCAAGACAAGCAATAGGATTCGCAGAAATCCAAGTTGAAAAGCAAATCCTGCAACGTTATCTTTGTCTTACCAGATGACGGCAATGTGACAACAACTTCTCTTAGCGATTCTGAAAGTAAGAGGCATGCTTGCACAACACAGGCAGATGTAGCTCTGCAGATGGGTACTCGATCCAAAAAATCATACTTAAAATATTATGAGCAAATCATTGATGAGACACAACAGCAAACGATGTCAGTATAAGTACCCATGCCAGCTCCAGCCCCGAAGCTGGGAAAAGAGAAGCAGAAAGAAGCCCAGTTTGATCATGTCTTTGAAGAAACCTTCATGCCCCGGACTTCACATCCCTTTTCGCTTTGACATATTGGCCCAGCTGGCTAATATCCCCCATCGTATCACCATACACAAGCTGGTTCGCCTCTCGAAAGAGACAAGAGAAGCACTCAGGGATGCACTGGCTAATTCAGAATCATTTCTGACTCATATGCCAGAAACCCCTAGGGACGACACTCAACCCTCGTGTTCTGAATGTCATCATGTCAGTTGAAAGTACCTACTATTACTTTCACAACAGAGGACATACTCCTCAAGGATAACAAACACGATCGACCTTTGTACTATACCGGATACATCGATTTAACATGCATTGAAAGAGTACAGGTTGATCCAGGGTCTGCACTCAGCATTATTCCCAAAAGGCTCCTCTACTTCCTTGGCATACTGCTGTATCGGTTGTCTGCAACCACTACGATGATATACAGTTTTAACGCAGGGAGTAGTCACCAACTTGGAAAGATTCAACTTTGTTACCGAATTGGGAACCTGAAATCAGAAGTGACGTGTTATGTCATTGATGCTGACACTTCATATAACTTGTTATTAGGATGACCATGGATCCACGCTAACTGGATTGCTCACTCTACTCTGCACCAATGATTAAAATACGTGGAGGATGATACAACGGTACAAACGGTGTTCGCTGAGAAATAACCGTTCAAAGGGATGAAAAATTACTTTACTGATGCACTGCTATATCAGAAAATCGGTAAAGCATCAAAAGAACCATTGCCTGACAATGACGATAGTGGCAACGAGGCAGATTTAGAGTTTGAAGGAGACATGCTAGTTACTTTGGTTGGTGAACCAATTGTAGCATGTTTCAATAATCCTCAATGTAATAATCCCTCTCAGGATGATGATGAATGAGTGATTAATGACAATGTTACTTTTGATTATCCTACGGGTGTCGAATTGCTTGAATCTATCGTCAATAGCTCTCTACATATGCCCTTGCGTAAACCAAGCATACCAGGTACATCCGTGGAGTGTGTCAAAGGCTCCGTCTTCATGGTCCCTTTATCCAAAAAGCGTCAATCACTGATAGTATTCGGTAGAGCCCAACTACGAAGGTCTACGGTCACAGATTCGAGTTCAGACTCAACCCCACAAATTTTCCATTATGCACGATCAACACAGTATATGATGAGAAAAATGGGATACAGCCTGTAGCGTGAGAGTGGCCTAAATTTCGAAAATGGACGACGTGATTTTCTACGTAATTTTGTACCGAAAAGGGAAACCGGCAAATTACTATAATAAAACAAGCAGCGGGTTGGGTATGTTACACCTCCACCTCCTACATCGATTTGATCCGAACATAACAAACCGATCCCGTCACGCTCTGCCTCTTCCTCTGAGTGGGAGTCAGATGTCAGTGTGGGAACGATGTTCGAGAATCTCTCCATTAATATGACTTCAAGTAGTCAATTGGAGCCTACGGAAGCTATTAATGTTGAACCATGGGCTCAGCAACTGGATTTCTAATAGGAAAAGCGATTCGAACAATGCGAACCACCTACTGAAGACAAGGTGATCTAGGTTAACTTAGGTAGTCAAGATCACCTTAAACCCATCTTTATAAGTGAGAACTTATGACTGAGAGTATATCGATGTCTTTGCATGGAACTACGAAGACATGCTAGTAGCCATGCATCGTCTGAATATCAAGCCTGACGGCAAGCCAAGCAACAACAACGACGATTTCACCCGAACATTATGGAAGCTATTGAAGCTGAAGTCCATAAACTCATCGCATGTGATTTTATACGGGAGGAACAACATCCATATTGGGTTGCTAACATTGTTCCCGTTCTTATGAAGAATGGAAAAATTTAAATCTATATTGACTACCGCGATCTCAATACAGCCTATCCTAAAGACGAATTCCCATTGACCATCACCGATGTCATGATTGATAATACCTGCGGATTCAAAAGAATGTATTTCATGGACAGCTTTTCAAGGTATAATCAAATTAAGATGTACCCAAGGGATAGAAGCATACTTCATTCTGGACACCGTTAGGGATATACTGCTATACTGTGATGCCCTTCAGATTAAAGAACGCGGGAGCAACTTATTAACGTGCAATGAGTATAATTTTTCGCGACCACCTCCGAAAGATGGTAGAATGTTATGTCGACGATATTATTGTCAAAAGTAGCGATAAGAATGATCATCTGCGTGACTTGAGAACAATGTTCGATATAATGCGAGCTCATTGACTAAAAATGAATCCGACAAAATCCTTCTTGGGGATTTCGAGTGGCAAGTTCTTAGGATTCATTGTCACGTCAAAAGGGATCCATCTTGATCCGGATAAAGTCAAAGCTATCCAAAACACGCATCCACCTAAGAATCTCAAAGAACTTAGGGGCCTGCAAGGCAGACTGGCCTATATCAGAAGTTTCATCGCAAATCTCTCAGGCCACTGCCAATCGTTCACCCGGCTCATGAAAAGGGGTCTCTTTTGTATGGGATCAAACCTATCAAGAAGCTTATGAGGATATCAAAAGATACCTCACTAAACCTCCTGTCTTGGTGGCTCCCACATCAGGAAAACCTTTCCTGCTTTATGTGAAAGTTACGGACCATTCTCTCGGTGCTCTGCTTCCTCAAAAGAAGGATGATGACCACTAATAAGCTATTTATTATCTGAGCAGGACTCTGATAGAGGCTGAATCTCGCTATAACCCTATTAAGAAGGAATGCTTAGCTCTTGTCTTTGCTATTCAAAAGATGCGACATTACTTGGTTGGCCAAACCATACATGTCATTTTTAGAGTAAATCCTTTGCGTCTCCTCATGACGAAACCAGGATCACTAAATTCAAGATTAGCTAAGTGGCCCCTCCTTTTATCTTAATACGACATGATCTTTGTCCCTCAGATGGCAGTTAAAGGCTAGGCGCTTGCAGACTTCCTGGCTGCTCATCCGGTTCTGAAAACCTCAAAACTTTATGAAGATATTTTAGATGAGGTTTTTGAGTCTAATATAACTTTAGAGGATGAAGTATGGTAGATGTTCATTGATGAAACATCAAGAATAGGCCCTAAAGGAAAGATCATTGCTGGTGTGGGGGTTGTATTTATCTCACCACAAAACCATGTCCTTCCTAGGGTGTTTTCATTGACGGAACCATGTTCCAACAATGTTGCAGAATATAACGCTCTACTCATTGACCTTCAGCTCGCCCATGAAATAGGGGTACGCTACCTCGAAGCTTATGGTGATTCAAAACTGATTATTAATCAGGTTAAAAGAGAATATAAGGTCCGCCACAGAGATTTGGTACCTTATTATCTTGCAGTCATCAAAATAGCTAATTTATTTGATGGCTTTTACATCGGTCATGTGTCCCAATCCCAAAATAGTAAGGCCGACGCTCTGGCTGCACTAGCAGCAACATTATCCTTACTGATTGACACAACATATCATCTTACAGTGGCTACTAGACACCTTATTTGTCCTAAACATGTGTTGAAAACCAAGGAGGTCCATATCACCTCGACAGATTTTGAACTGAGAGATTGGCGATTTTCCCTCATTGACTATGCTTTGCATGATATCTTGCCGGATGACCCTAAAGAAGCGACATCTATCAAATGAAGATCTCTCCGTTTCTACTATGATCCAGTAGTAAAAACACTCTACCGTCGCTCATATGACAGTATCCTCCTCTTGCCTTTCTAATTCATAGGCACAAGAAATACTTAAAGAGGTGCATGACAATATATGCAGAGCTCATCAACTGGTTTCGAAGCTCAAGGATCGATCGCACAGGCTTGGATATTATTGGCCAACCATGATAGCCGATGCCATCAAAAATGCACAAAGGTGTAAAGCCTGCCAAATTCATGCAGACTTTATACATCAACCTCCAGAACTACTTCATTCGACTATTGCATTGTGGCCGTTTGAAGTATGGAGAATCGATGTCATAGGGCCTATCAGCCCCTCATCAACAAAAGGTCATCAGTTTATCTTAGAAATAACCGATTACTTTTCAAAGTGGGCAGAGGCTATACCACTTGTTGAAGTTAAAACTTCTAGCGTGGTCAACTTTATCAAACACTATGTCATTCATCAGTTTGGTGTCCCTAGGTGAATTATTCATGATAATGGTCCCCAATTTATAAGTCAGGTACTCTATCGGTTCTGTGATAAGTACCGGATTCAGAATGTAGCATCAACTGCTTATAACCCTACTGCTAATGGCTTGGCGGAAGCATTCAACAAGATAATTATCAAGCTACTCAAAAAATTTGTTTTATCAAATAAGCAAGACTAGAATGAGAAGCTTGGTGAATGTCTTTGGGCCTAGCGAACCACTGTTCGGACCTCGACAGGCAATACGTCTTTTCCTCTAGTATACGGGTACGAAGCCGTCATACCATTAGAAATCCAGATGCCGTCATTACGAGTCATCTTAATGACCAGAATGACAAAAGAGGATAGTGAGCGATTATGTCTTCAAGAACTCGAAGCCCTAGATGAGAAGCGACTACAAGCTTAATAACATATTGAGTTGTATCAAGCTTGAATCTCGAAGGCCTTCAATAAGAAGGTTAAGCAAAGGGTTTTCCAAAAAGGAGATTTGATTTTAGTCATCAGATGATCATTGATCATGACGCACAAAACCAAGAGCAAATTTCAGCCCAAATGGGAAGGACAATTCGTGATAGAAACAGTCTATTCAAATGGAGCAAATCGCCTTATAACCCCAGACGGTGATACGCTCATGATGCCGGTCAACGGCAGGTTCTTAAAGAAGTATTATCCTTTATAGGATCCTTCTTATGATCAAGTTAACATTACACCTCTGATTAAGACCTTCAGATCCAAGATATTTAGAAAGAGCGCTCCTCTCTTTCTCTAACGGGATTATACTGCCATAAACCAGTGTCGAGCTGATCGAACACCGGTTGCATTAAAGAAGAATCAAGGTTATGAACTTCAATTTTTAGCCTTATCACTCTTCTCTAATTCATTGTTGACTAGTGTCGAGTCGATCGAACACCAGTGATGTTGAAGAAGAAACAAGGTGTCATATTGTTTTAGCCTTGTCACTCTTCTCTAGTATATAAACATGTTCCTATCTCCAACTTAGAAGAATATGTCATATTTTGAAGTCAAGCATGCCTAAGCAACAGTTTCAGGTAGATGGTTTATGGTGGCATACCTCCCTGCTCCTGTTCGATCGATCGAAGCTCGACTCAACCACAAAATGTCCGACCAAACAAATGAGTTTATCTGATGGCTTATCAAGCCAAACTCATTGAAGAAGGTTCGTGACACTTTCTCTTGTAGAAATTTTCCACTATTTCCACGTTCATATTAAAAACATGGTGACCGATCGAATGAAAGATCAAAGGAGTTTAGCTGATGACTTGTCAGGCTGAACTCATTAAAGAGGGTTCGTGATACATCCTTCTGCAGAATCTTTCCAACATGGAAACAAGATAAGGATTAACAGAGAGTCCATGAGGAATGATAATCCTCAGATCAAGATCTCACAAAATTCATGTCCTTTTCTTTAAAATCCTAACTCACCTACAGAGTGAAAAACCCAGGGGAAGCATCACGTTATTCAAAGTAACGAAATGATCCAACGCCTCTAACGTCTAAGGATAGAGGAAAATGTTGGCTCTTAAGCCTAACATAAGTCCTCGATAACTCATCATGCTGAGGGAAATAGCATAGCTAGCCCAACTTAAACGGTAGTTGGTAAAGGCATATCAAATCCGTTGACAGCTCAGGATTTACTAAAAATTCTAAGGGACCTGTTCCCATTTGATTCCTCTCCAAAATCACTTACCAATTCCCGTTCATGGAATGGTAGGACCACATAAGAAGATATTTATTTTCCTGGCAAAATGACGAGTCAAACTTATCATGTTAACATTAAACCTCTGATAGTAAGTCTCTAACCTATTCCCCGATGGATAAAACCAACATCCCTGCGAATCTGGTCAACATCCCTAGCGAATTAAAACTCCACTTATCATTCTCCTCAATAGAATGACAAGATTCACTCAAAATTACTGTTATGTTCAAACACCTCTAACAGTAACAAAATCCTGGTCATGTTAACATTACACTTCTGACAGGCTGTTTTACAAATCTCGTTCTAAATCCCCACAAAGTTCTCTGACATATAATCTTTCACGAGATTCATATTCTTAGCTCCCCAGCGTGTCTCTAATAGACCCTCTTCAGAGTCTATTATTTTTCTCTCAGTCCCCAATGGACTTTCTTCATTGTCACGTTAATAATACACCTCTGACAATTTCTTTCAAAAAAAATCCAAAGGAGATATCAATTTTCCACGGAAGTTATGTTCAAAACTTTTTTCCCCGATGGGATTATTTCTTTTACCGTTATGTTCAACTTATCACCTCTGAATGGTAGAAATCCTGAGCATGGTGTCTTCTCAATCAGTTATGTCCATATTACCTCTGAACTACAGATAACCAAGTCTCATCTTTTAATCCATAGGGACTATCCCTTTGCCGTTATGTCCAGTTCACCACCTTTAAACGACAGGGCTATGAGTCTAGCAATTTTCAATCGGTTATTTCCATATTACCTCTGAACCGATGGGGTACCTAGATCTCTCTTTCATGGTACTCCAACTGTCATGTCCAGTTCACCATCTCTAAACAGATGAGTCCATAACTTCCTCTATTAAGGCCGGGAGTCTTGCTATTATGTTAACACTAAACCTCTGAATAGCAGTTTGCAAGCCTGAGACTCCTCAGTTAGTTATGTCCAATCAACCACCTCTAAACCAATGGGAGTCCAGATTCAACCTCTGCAGTCCCTTGTGGACTAGCTGCCAAGTTAATATGACTACATCTGGCAGCGGATCCGAAGTTTAGTGTGTCTTAGTCTATCACATCCATATCACCTCTAAATAGACGGTTCCCTAAAATCGGGTTCACCTCTATTTTATCATCATGTCCAGGTCATTACCTCTGAATGGTAAAATTTCTCATAGCTAGTTTGTCACTTTTAATTGGCAAATCCTAGGCTTCATTTGTTTTAGTTCACTAGGAACTATCACAGGTTGTGGCGTCCAATTTATCATGACCTATTCACTAATCCGATGGTCTTTAATCTGTTATGTTAATATTTACCTCTAAACAGTAAAGATCGTCAAGCTCACTCTTTTTTATCCTCATCTCAACATAATTTGAGTCGAGTCATTTCTCAAATTTATAACTAATTCTATCAGTTCATCACCTCTGACTAGATTAGTTATATCATTATTTTCTTTCTTTTTGAGGGTCGCAGTATAACTTAAAAGTAAGAATTGCAAATTTAGAAGATAAAACAAGTTGAAAATACAACAGAGGAGTCAAATAAAATTACTTTTCATTGATTCAAAAAGGGGGATACATGGATTACAAGCTATGAGGGTGCTTCGTAAGATTTGATCCGTTGTTCAAGGTTGGCAGCCTATTCTTCCTCTCCATAGTAGCCCAGATGAATGCCTGCGATCTCAACTCGGCCTCATTAAAGTTCACTGTCTGGGACAGACGAGCCTCAATTTCAGCTAATGTTGCCCTTTGTGCTAGCTCCTGCTGCAGGACTTCATTATTTTGGGCCTTGACCTGCTCTAGCCGAGCGATCTCCTCAAGACACACCGGTTCAGCCTTAGACAGAAGAAGATTGGCTCTCTTGATCATCTCCTTGGCCTTCTCAATCTTATCCTCAGCGTCGAGAAGAGCACTATCAGAAGCATCTATGACATCTCCAATTTCTACTTTCCTTGTCTCCAAGGATTTTAAATCTGAAGATATTGTCTCAGCTACTTCCTAAGCTGCAAGATGAGCTTCACGCATTTGAGTAGCAAGGCGTTCAAGCTGTTCATTAACTAAGGAGTCCAAATCTGAATTGCTGAGATGGTGCCATTCGTCTACGTCCCTCTCAAGCCTCTCCACCAGAAGCTCCAATGCAGTAGCCTGGTAATCCCCTCTAAAGTCTTGAATGCTTTCAATATTTCGAGAGAGGACCACCTTCAAAGCAGAAAATAAGGTAGTTGAGCCCTTCAACACCAAAGCAACGGATCGCTTCAAGCTTTTGTAGAAGCTGTCAACTATCTCAGCCACAAATCCTTTCTCAGCTTCAACTACTCCCGGTGAGCGAGTAGTACCTGAAGACAAAGCTTCCACCAGCTTCACTGGCATAACGGTAGAGGAAATGATAGAAGCACTGACTGAAGAAAGATGAGGGATCCCGGCGATCTAAGAGCAGTCCTCATTGAAACCAGTACACCAGCCACAATGGAAGTAGGGCTGGTGACTATTTCAGGAAGAACTGGCTCAACAACCAGTGTCAGAGACGTAGGGCTGGTAATTATCTTTAGCATGGCGGTTATCAGGATAGGCAACATTAAAGAAACCACTGGCATCTCACCTACTAATGCAGTTGGGAACAAGAATGGTTCTGTAATCACCGTCTCCTTAGCCTCTTTAACTCCACCAGTAGGTTTAGGCTGATAAGAGGGCAGGTCGTGATACAAGACATCCAACTCGACAATGTCCGTTGCGGTTGAAGTACTTGCCTCACCCCTGATTCCCTCAGGAAGATCAGCCGGTCCCCTTGAAGTTGATGCACCCAAAGGCGGAACAACTGTGAAAAGACTTTGTTGAAATAAGGCATAACGAATATCCGAAGAGAATTTCTTACAAAAGATCAAAGTATTACCAAGAGGGATGTCGCCTCAACTGCCTTAGCCGTAGTCTCTCTTCGGACTTCCTCAACGACAACGCTAATCCTGCCGGGCTCCATAGAAAAGATTTTGGTAGATGCAGGAGGACGTCTAGCTCATCTTCGCTCGCCGAAGCCTCTGTGGTCCATCCTATAGAGCTTGAGGCTATTGGACTCTCTTTCGAGGTCCAACACCTGAAGGACTGACATCAGCCACGTCACCTCCGGAATCTTCTGAGGCGATGAAGTAGCTAGCCTCGTCACTTTCCTTATAAGTAAACAGATGATCATAATAATCTCCCTGTTCTCTTGCAACCTCGACTCCTAGTTCTCTTGCAGTCTCGGTTCCTAAATTATAGGATAAATAAATGAGCTGTATGAAATATATAAGTACATGACAAAAAATGAATGAAACTGGTCTTACCTAGGCCGAGAACAGCTTTATCAGTCGTCTGCTTTTGCGCCGATAGTTTAATAACTAACGGGGAAGGAGGAGGAGGCACTGCAGCTGATTCGCCCTCTGCAATAATGGTGGGAGTGTAGCGACGAGGTTTCTTCACTACCCTCTTCTTACGGGATCCACCTTGCCGCTTTCATTTGAAGTGGACGTCGGGATCTTCTTCCTCCACCTCTTCCACCTCTACGTCTTTCGTAGGGGCTATGCCTATCCCACTAAGAGCATCTAGTGAAACCTCAGTGCCTGCATCTCCTTCAAAGTGGGGACTTTCTGCATCCGAAGCCTCACTATCAGTAGTAGCGACGAACTCCAGAAGGCCTGACACCTGGACCCTTTTGCGCTCACCCTTTTCGGTGACTTTCCGCTTCAGCCGTTGGGAGATCAACTTCATTCCAAAAGAGTTAACAGAAAATCCGGTTAGCATAGAGTTTGAAGTTCTATACGACTGACAGAACCCCAAAGTCGTTAGTAGGTTTGGGGTCCTCAACGACATGCTCAGCTATGCCTCAGTACAGCCAGCGATGAAGAACCGCCTAGTACGAGCACCATCAATAAGGCTCCCTATGAAGGCTAGGCTGGTGTTCGGATTATCAACATAGAGTTGGTCATACTCGAACTGACGAACAAATCGACTCAGGACATAAGGCTCCAAATAGCAGGTATCACCGCTCCTATACAACAAATGAGATGGTCGGATGCTAACCAGCCATTCAAAGATCCCTCGGCTCAGCGATGTCTTCTTATCTCCCAGATCCTTGAATTCTTCACCATAGCCCTCATCGCGGATGTAAGTGAAGCACCAGAAGAGACTACATCGTACCGATATAGCAACTTGCGGACTGCGGCCACATAAGTCCATACCATGAGATCCCTCAAATCAGCGGAGAAGCGCCATTCGAACACCTTCTGGAGGCTCTTCACCAGCTTGAATAATAGCTGGGCAGTGAAGAGCGAACTATGAAATCAAATAGGTCTATAGCAGGCCGATCCTGGGATTTGGTCTGTCTTGGGGCAAGATAGTGCCCTTCCCCCTTTTCGTCGTTGGTGACTTGCTGAAAGCCTCCGTTAATGCACGAAGGCCCCGCTGTATACAACACACCCTTGCCTGGAGAAGTCCAAGGGAGCGACCGTGGACCAGACGAACGGCCGATAATAAGACAGTCGGAAGAATGACGTCGCTAGAAGGAGATGGCACCACACATCTCTTCAACCAAACCAATAAAAACCCGACCAAAAGTGCTTTTTGGGACATCGGTCGACGGGCCTGAGATGGAAACTCCTGAGAATGTCACCTTTCTCATAGATACCATCATCTTCTTCCAAGATCATATCTCCCTGGGAATGTTCTTGTATCCTCTGGAAAATGTGCTCACCTGCAACCTCGCAGTGAGCCGCTTTAGGAGCATCTTTCAGGTTGGGGAACAAATAATTCCCCCAGCTCTTCGAACTATTCGAAGCTCCCTTATGGCTCCCAGCATACTCGAGAAGATGTAAAAATTGCACATCAATTCCTGGTAAGTCTCGAACAGGGCGGGGTCCTGCTTCTCCAGAAGTGCCAATTTCACCTCGCATGGGAAGTATTCTTCATAAGGGAGAGATCCCATCGGTAGAGCAGAGACTTTCCACATCTTAGTAAAGCCCTGCCTAATTCTCCTACAGGGGTAAAGAAAGTCCCTATAGCTGGACAATATAACTCAAAGGTGGTGTAGAAGTTCGCTACGCTCATCTGGATGCCAAAGCAGGTTGCCCTGATAGCCTCGTGGAGTCCCAGCCTCTCCAAATCCTCTTTAAAATGGGCCACGACGTATAGAGTCAGGTCCTTCAACCAGACATTGGGGGATGAATCCAGCTGGGGTCTTGAAATCAGTGGCTGGATAGTTGCCGTGGACTTTGAAGAACTGATTTCCAAAGGTTTGAGCCATAGCGGGATTTTCCCTACCGGGATGTCTTGGAGAACGTTCCCAGGGTGGAGACCCAATATGCAGTGAGGAGGACCTGCCTATGTATAACCGAGAGATGTAGCTATCAATTTACCCACATGAACGGAGTCAGTCGTCCAAGTCACTTGCCACTTCATCTTACGAGGCCTTGTCACACATTGGAAGAAAGACAGGAGGAAATGACGCTTGCTAGACATGAGGTAATACTTCTTGCCATCCAGATTGAAGATCCACTGCCCTTCCCCGGCCAGCAGCTGATGATCGGTATCGGGCGCTGCATCCCCAAACATGAAGCCGGGCTTTCGATAAATTTTTCGATCACAATCCTTGAGGGGAGCAGTAGTTAAGATGCTTCTCATAGTACGCTGATCTCCAGCGTAGATTAGGGCATCCTGGCCAGGAGCGGTCCGCTCGCTGAATAATAAGGCTTGCCCCTGGAATTGCACACTAACATTGCCGTCCAGTCCCCTGGCTACTCCAAAGAGACTGTTCAAAGGACCCGGAGTATAGTGCAGAGCAAAGTAAGAAGAAACTATATTTGTCCATTAGCTAAAGAAGAGGAAAGCTAAAGAAAAAAGAAAATTGCTAAGGCATAGCTTCGTTCTCCAAGTGAAGCTAGCCTAGCATTAGCTTCGCCCTGAAGCTCAACTTCGCACTCTGCACGAAGGCAGAGTGCAGAAAATCACTAAGTGATTAGCTTTTCTCCAGAAGCTTAGCTTCAGATTCTGTTGCTAAACAGAATGCAAAAATCCCAAGGGCTAACTTCGCTGGAAAGACACTTGTGCCTAAATTTACTCAAAGGACTTTAAAGTCCTCTTTCTAGCTACGCTTCCAAAGCTAGCTTTGCATCCTGCCATTCAACAAAATATGAACAACCCCAAGGGCTAGCTTCACATAGAAGCTTGGAAAAGAAACCATTTGGTTTCCAAATCCCAAGTCGCGAGGTTAAAGGGGAATTAAATCCCCTAAAAATTCGGTGGGGTTAAATTAAGGGAGTATAGTTCCCTGAGATCACTGGATCATGGTGAATCACTCCAGATTCACCATGAAATAGCCAGTAAATGGCTTCGAAAAGAGATAAAAATCTCTAGATAAGAGGAAAAAATTCCTACCCGTAATGCGGCATTCGATGAACAGAGGAGGGAGGGTGCCTCCTTAGCAGAGGTCGCTGCCTCTTTGCCTGCTCATGGTTTGGGAGCCATGAAGAACTATGAAGTTCTGAAAATCTGACTGAGGAAGAAGAAGAAAGAGAGAGGGAGTTTCACTCTCCAAAAATTTGGTTGTAAGAGAAGGTAATCTTCTCTTTCAACCCATCGGGCTTTTGTAGATATAAAACTGTTAACTTCGCCTCCTTAAAAGGAGCGCAGGCGGCCATTTCAAATTAATTTGAAATGGCGCCTAAGCGCCTTCCCCGAGAAGCCTTGCTTTAGCCTTGCCAAAGGCTAGCTCCGCTGCGAGTTTAGCGTTGACTTCGCACAACGCTTGAATAACTTCGCTGAAAGCTGAGCTTTAGCTCCGCTAAGAGCTCATCTTTAACTTCGCGAAAATTTCATGCTAGCTCCGCTGGAAGCTCGTTCCTGACTTAGCTAGAAATCTGTCCTCAGCTTTGCTGAAAGCTTAGCTCTGCTAAGAGCTTTTCATTCCTCCTCAGGAAAGGCTTACATAAGCTAGTCCATTCCAGTTGCTTTCGAAGTCCAAAAGAAAAAAAAAGAGCAAAGTAAATGAGCAAAAAGTAAAAATTTTATTGATTCAAAAGGGAAGATACATTGATAATACATCAAGATTATCTTGTATACAATAGGGTCTTTGCTCCAAAGGCGTACAAGTTGTCCTATCTACTTTCAGGATGATAAGCCATCCCAACTGGACACGAAAGGCCTTCCTCCTGCACAAGGCTGTAATCCTTCGCTTAATGGTAGATTTTGTCATCAAGAAGTTAGATCTTCTTTGATGAAAATTGGCAAGAGATTTGTTGCCATCTAGGACCTGGATCTTCTTTGAACAAAATTGGCAAGGGATTGGTTGCCACCAGAAAGCTGGATCTTCCGTAATCAAAATTAGCAAAGGAAGGAAGGATCTAAGACCTTACTGGTGACGTTCACCTTCCCGAAGTAGATTATCCGATAAGCGATTACCAGTCCCTTCTCGAAGCGGATCATCTCGGATAAGCGACTGCCAGCCACTTCTTGGAACGCGCATCAGCTGCTCAAGTATGTTCCTCCTGCTTATGGTTAAAGCTTTAACTTGAAAATCAAGGGGTAAGTTTCTGCTCTCTTTCATCAAGACGAAAGAATGGGGAGCATAGTACACTGTAATGCAAACAGGAAACAAGTTAGCATTAAATTAAAAAAAAGAAGGGGGAAGGGATGAAATGCAAAGTCAAAGTTTTATTTTTTGGGCGAAACTACCCAGTTGTGCCTTGAAGATAGATTTTAGCTAAGCAGAGGATAGCTTGCTTGCACAGTAACATTAAACCAGCTTAGCATAAGCCAAGTCTTAGCTCCGTCCAAGGCAATTAGGCTGGAGAAGCCTCAAACAGGACCAAGTCCTAGCCTTGCCTATATGGCTAGGCCAGACTGGCCCGGAAGAGCGCAGTCTTAACCCCACCTATATGGCAAGAATGGCTCATCCTTGAAGAGGCCAAGTCCGAAACTTCGCCTATATGGTAGATTTAACAGATCTAGGCAGGAACACTGCGTGGAAAGATCTTTTGCCTGATCATGCAAGAATGCTAGCTTCGCCGAGAAGCTCGAAAATAGGGCTGAAACCCTTCTCTGAAAGTCAGCCAAATGCAGAGACTAAGGGAATTCAATCCCTAAGATAGATAATAAAGCTAAGAAAATTAAAAGAAATAAATTTCCTAAAGTCACTAGATGGCCGAGGCTCACTAGATCTTGATCAGATAATAACCAGAGTGAGAGTCCCCACTACTTCAGGGACCTCAGTCTCCTTGCTTGAGCAATGGAGAGGGGTCATAAAACAACCTCCTAGAAAGAGAGGAGTATATTTCTCTGAGAAAGACTATAAAGTCTTACTTATAGGCCTCGTGGCCGGACCACGCCGCTACCACTTCAAGCTTGGGAGCGCGGGTGAAGTTAAAGCATTCAAATGCTTGACCTTGAGAAAGGGAATAATCTCCTTCGGGAATGCATATGAAGTTATTTGAACTTCAGAAGAGGGAATAATCTCCCTTGTAAATAATAGGGAAGTTATTCAAATCTTGAAAAAGGGAGCAATTCCTCTCGTAACTCGCAAAAGCGGTTAGCCTGGGGAACGGAACATTGCTCCATCACAACAAGCGCGAGGCTAATGCTCGTAGTCCAACAGGATTTGAAGCGAAGCTACTTCAGGAAGTCAAAAGGTGAAGCTACCTAGAAGCACGAAGCTACCCAGAAGCGCGAAGCTACACGGAAGCGGATTGTTACAATTCCTCGACAAACCTATTCCAGCTATAAAGCGGGGCTAAAAGTGAAGTTGATCTCAACCACCAAGGTGACGTTCACATTCACATACCATCAATCAAAGCAGCTCAAAGTATTTTGAAATCTGAACCATTCCATTGCAAATTTACGAAAACTTTGAAGGGGATTTTGTTGACACTCTAAAAGACAACTCCTGCATTTATCTTCAACCGGTCTGAACAATATCTAACTTATAATATTTATAAAAGAAAAGTAAAAAACAAGCTGACGACCAGGGATAAGACAATGACTCGGGTTTTACTGATCCAGTGAAGTAGACAGTAAGCCAAAGTTGTCCCATAAGAAATGTAAACAGGTTTAAAATGATGAGATAGCTCAATACTCAGCCTCACACTAGCCCCAAGGGTTAGCCTCGCCTGAGAGGCTAAGCTTGTCTAGCTTTGCTATGAAGCTCCACAGGGAGCTAATTTACAGCTTCGCCCAGCTCCGCTGAGAGCTTCGTTCGAAAATTTTCATTTAGCCCCACAAGAGGCTGATCCAGAAGCTTCGCGCCAGAAGCCTTATCCCTTGTTGGTTTAGCACTGTTATAGGCTGAGTTTTAACTTCGCACGAGGCTCTGAAGGTAACTTCGCCTGAAGCTATGAGCTAACTCTTAGCTTCGCATGATCTAACTTTGCATGATCTAGCTCCACAGTGGGCTTTGCCAGGTCATCAAATTGACCCTTTCAAAATCCCACGAGGCATTAATGGGTGAACCCCCTAATTTAGTGGGATTAATGGGTGAACCCCCTAATTTAATGGGATTAACGTCACTTTAAGTTGGTGGTTACACCCGCCCACTTTGTCCCACATTAAGTGGAGACGATTGAGCCATAACAGCAAGAGGACGTTCGCACGAACCCTCTAGCTTATTCAGAAGCTTGCAAAAAGCTTCGCGACAAGGCCATTTGCGAGCCTCGCGCGAAGCTAATGACTAATTGAGCTTTGCTGATTCAAGGAGGCGGTTACACCCCATATTTGCTATAAATAGGTCCCTTGCTGAGTCAATGAGGAGGGGACACACAGACGGACAGGGAGGAGATTGGCTTAGAGAAAGAGCAAAATTCCTAGCAAAAGGGCTCTACTGATCTTCTATTCTTCGAATCTCCAAACTAAGCGAGAAGGGAGTCTTATTAGGAGGCAGTTTGATCACCTAATTGATTGCATCATCAAAGAGATAAAGTGATCATCGCTGATCTGATTCCTAACGGCACATTTTCCTAGAAATCTCAGAGGAGATCTACTTGTAATTATTTTTTTACTTATAATTTCTCTCCTCGATCCTCTTTTTGTCAGTTTTCCCTAATCATAATTGATGGAAAACACTCCTCCTTCAATAAATTCATAATGACTGATAGTAAACCTATCAATGATCAACTTCATGAATTTCAAGACTATATTCGACACCTTCAATCGAAGGAAATCAATTCTCCAACAATTATAAGGTGTCTAGTCTTATTGACAAACTCCATCCTTCCTGGTCAACCTTTGCTGGGGACCTACATCACAAGCAAGATGACCTTACCCTTGTTTAAACCCTAAAAGCGGTTCGCATAGAAGACCAGCATCGGCAAAACTCTAAAACCAAGTCATAAATGAAAGCTAAAGTGAACTTGGTGGAGGAAACGCCTAAGCGGAAATTTATGAATCCCAAAGGCAAGAAGTTTAAAAAACCCAATCGTTTTCATTCCTCTCCCATGCAAATTCTTCTTCTTTCAAACCTTCTCAATCTTCCTCCTCAAACCCAAAATCTTTGACCAAAAGACTGATAGAAGATTCTGCTATATCTGTGAAAGAACGAATCACATGGTGCCTCAATGTTTCAACCGGAAGAAAGAACCTGTCAAAGCTCAACCAAGAAAAAAATGGAGGAAATTACGGACACAAGGTCAACATGGTGGAACTGAACTCCAACTCCTTTAGATTAGATTCTTCTTTTCCTATTGTCAACTCTATCACCTTCTCCTGGGACTGGTGGTTAAACTCAGGAGCCAATATTCACATCTATACTGATCGCTCCCGGTTTAAATCCTATCAGGAGCAACATGGAGGAAGCGTGAGCCTGGCAGATGACTCCACTAGAGAGATAAAGGGAACTGGACATACTGATCTTAGAATGACCTCAGAGAAAATTCTGACTCTTCAAAGCGTCCTACATGTACCCACACTTCGGAGAAATATGATCAGCGAGTCTTCACTTCTTAGAGCTAGCTATAGGATTGTCAAGAAATCTAATAAATTTGTAATCTTCAACTCTAATATCTTCATTGGAAAATGCTTTGTTTGTGATGACCTTTTTCATCTCAACGTAATAAATTCTTCTGATAATAAAATTTCTATTCTTGTTGCGTTGAACATTGAGTCTTGTGATATTTGGCATAGAAGACTAGGACAGTTCAAGTTCAATTCTATCAAGAAAATGATTAACTTGAATCTCATTACCAAATCTTTTTTTGACACATCTTCTAGATGTGAAATCTGTGTTCCGGGTAAGAATACCCAAAAATCATTTTCTTTTATCATAAGAACACCTGAAGCCCTCAAACTTATTCATAATGATGTGTGTGACTCGAACAGAGTTCTCACTCGAGGTGGTAGAAGATACTTTGTGACATTCATTGATAACTACTCCAAATTCGGTCACACCTATCTTCTCAAATTTAAGGATGAAGTCCTCGATTGGTTTAAGGTGTATAAAGCTGAAGATGAGAACCAACGCGAAAAGAAGATCAAAATTCTAAGATCTGATAGTGAGGGGAGTATACCTCAAATGATATGATAGAATTCTGCCAAGAACACGGCATTATTCAAGAGGTAACTGCTCCCTATACACCTCAATCCAATGGTGTAGCTGAAAGAAAGAACAGACACTGATGGGTATGGTGAATTGCATGTTATTCAGTTCAGGTGCACCTGAAAACCTTTGGGGTAAAGCTCTCCTTTCTGCCTATTTTATACTCAATAGGGTTCCCCAAAGAGACTCCGACGTTACTCCACATGAACATTGGAAAGGGAGAACTTCTAGCATCCAATTCTTTAAATTTTGGGGTTGCCTGGCTAAGGTTTCAATACTAGAACAAAAGCAAAAGAAAATCGGCTCTAAGACTGTTGATGCTATCTTCATCAGGTATGCACTAGATAGTAATGTTAACTGATTTCTAGTGGTTAACTCTGAGATTAGTGAAATATCCAACAACACCTTTATTGAAGCTAGGGATGCTGTTTACTTTAAAAACATCTTTCCTTTCAAGTCTAGAATCCCTAGAGATCCTTTTTCACTCCTTCTACCTCTGATATCCCTTCATCTAGTTCTGCTCCTGTAGCTGATTCTGAACCTAGAAGGAGCAAAAGAATAAGAACTCTTACATTTTCGATGAAGATTTCTTTACCTATCTTGTGGAAGGTGATCCAAGCTCCTTCAAGGAGGCAATGGACTCTTCCGAGTCTCTTTTCTGGGAAGAAGCCATTGATAGTGAGATAAAATTCATAATGGAAAAAAATACTTGGATTCTTACTGATCTTTCTCCAGGATGCAAACCTGTAGGTTGTACATGGATCTTCAAGAAGAAACTTCAACCCGATGGCACTGTCGATAAATACAAAGCCAGATTAGTTGCCATGGGTTTCACCCAACAAAAGGCTATTGACTTCTTTGACACCTATTCTCCTGTAGCCAGGATTTTTTCTTCCATCAGAATCCTTCTAGCACTTACATCAATTCATAACATGTTCATTCACCAAATAGATGTCAAGATTGCTTTCTTAAATGGCGATCTTGAAGAAGAGATCTATATGGACCAACCAGAAGGATTCATTACCAAGGGACAAGAAAATAAATTGTGCAAACTTTTAAAATCATTGTATGGACTTAAACAAGCACTTAAACAATGGCATCAAAAGTTTAACAAAGTTATTGTGCAATTTGGATTCACTGTCCATGAACGTGACAAGTGCATATATTGTAAGAACTTTGACAATGAGTATATTATCCTCTATCTATACGTAGATGATATTCTTATCCTTGGAACTTCTCTTGATGCAATCAAAAAAGTAAAGGATTATCTTTCCTAAAACTTTGATATGAAGTATCTAGGTCCTACTGAAATGATATTGGGAATGAAAATATCTAAAACCTTTAATGGAATTTCTTTGAGTCTAACTCATAGCATTGAAAGAATGCTTTATAAGTTTGATTTCTATAACTCTAAACCTATTTTCTAAACCCTATGATTCTTCAATTGCTTTGAAGAAGAATATGGGTGAGCCTGTATCTCAACTGAAATACTCTCAATTAATAGGTTCACTACTCTACATTTCCAACAGGACTAGACCTGACATCTCTTATGTTGTAGGTAGATTGAGTAGGTATACTAGTAACCCTATTAGAGAATACTGAACTGCACTAGAGAGAGTTTTCAGATATCTTAGAGGCACAATTGGCTATTGTTTGACTTACACTGGATATCCTGATGTTATGGAAGGTTATAGTGATGCCAACAGGGTCACTGATTCCAATAGTGTTAAGTCTACTACCGGATATGTATTCATATTCGGTGGTACTGTTGTGTCTTGGAAATCCTGCAAGCAAACAGTGATTAGCAGGAACACCATGGAGTCTGAGCTCATTGCTCTGGACACAACTTGCTCTGAAGCTGATTGGTTAAAGGATCTTTTATCTGGATTCTCTATCGTGCCTAGACCCATACTTTCAATCTCAGTTCATACTGATTCAAGATCCACCATTGAGATTCTAAAGCAAGATAATGCCAATAAGAAGATGAATAGACATATTCAAATCAGACTTAACTCTGTTTAGCGCCTATTGGGCAAAGTTGTGCTTCTAAACTTTGTAAAGTCTGAGAAGAATATTGCTGACCCAATGACTAAGGGTCTTTCTAAGAGTGTGGTCCTAGAATCATCGAGGGAAATGAGGTTAAGCCCATAGTAGAGTTAACCTATAGCGAGAACCCAACCTGCTTGATTAGGAGTTGATTCCATAAAAGAGGTTCAATGTGGTAGGAAGCAGCTGGACTGGTGATACTGGGGTGGAGCATTGACCCGGATATATTTATATCCTGTATTGTAGCTACTACCCCTTCTCTATGGTGACGATGCTCTTATGATACAGCTAGCTAAGGATGAGTTTGACTCTTAATAAGTCTAACACATGTAGTGTGGAGGGTATATTATCCAGCTGTAGTACCCTCGGAGGACTTATCTACGTGAGAGGAATCATAATGGCCGCAGTTGGGGGGGCAGGGCTGACCCTAGAAACTCTCATGAGTCGATTATTGTGAGCATGGCCTTTAATGCTCAACCCGCCGCTCAATAGATGGAGACTTACTGTGTGTATATTCTATCAATATCTGGTAAAAGAGGCTACTTCAAGGCTTAGTTCACTATGTCTCTCACGTAACGATGAATTCACTAAGGAACGTCCTAAGCGTAGTCCACCTGTCCCGAATTCACAGTATGATGTTGCCCGATTTCACTTATGTTTTATGATCTGATGATTTGATTTGTTTTATCTTCCCTGAAACTCAAGTTTTGGGGAGGACTGTTGGATTTTTTTGAATTGGAGGGAAAACTTGAGTTTCCCTCTTATTTGACTTTGGTTTTAGTCCCACATTAGATAGGAAATGGGAGGTTGAGTAATATATATACCAAATCCTTCCATGCCTATTGTTATGAGTGTTGGGCCATGGGTCACATCCCCACACGCGCGCACATACGCTGAACCGAACCGGGTCAGGCCGGGTGCGGGTGGCGCGCGCCCACGACCTGTGGACATAAATGCAGTTCATTTCAGGGGCTTGTTGGACCTGCTACATTTTTGTTTATTTTTTATTTTTTATTTTTATTTAAAATTCTGTTGAGATTTTCGGGTAGAGTTGGGCCCATTCAAGAGAAGCATATCTGCACCTTGCAACCACTCGTGCATGATCACAGATTCTCTCACTCTTACAAACTGAAAGATCTGCAGAAGGTTAAAAATACCCTATCTCTGCACGTATCTTTTACAAGAAATAAAAATCGATTTACCCTCTTTCTCCTACAAATTTCTTACATTCTGTCGGAAAAAAACTGTGTTCTTGCAATCGATTTTGGTGCTTTATCAAAGCTGATTATCCACTTACATGCAATGAATCTCCTTCTGAGCAGAGGCTTGACTCATCGTCCTGAGTTGAGTGCTGGTGTATTACCGGGGGAGTTTTTACCGCTAGAAGAGGAGCTCATTTTCAAGGTCCGGATGAGAGACTGGTCATCTTTCTTCTAGGGCAGTGCGTCTACATGACTACGTCACCCCATGCCAGCTTTTTCTTTTCTTTTAATTTTGTTTGTCAGTTGCATGCATAGGACAAGTAGTTTATTAGTTTTAAAGATCTATATTTGTTACATGTTTTAATTCAGTTAAATTTCTTATAGATATCAGAGTCCTTCCTCGATTTTAGATTCATGTCTGATGTCACCGTGGAAACCCTACATCCGTTGCGACAGAGGCGATTCTTCAAACTGTTGGGGTCACCAATCAGGATGAGTCTTCGACCCCAAGTTTAAAAAAAAAGCTTCATGGCCTTCTCGGTAAAGCTTCAACGTTTCATATGAAACTTGAGCCCGCCCCAACAACAATGCCCACTACTGGGCCTGCAATGAGAAGCGACAATGGAGGTTGCTCCAGTACATTAGGCAGAAATCCCTTTCGTTCGTTGCCGTCAGCCTTTCGTCCAAACCTCCTGTAAGTACTGAAGTCACAACCACCAACAATAGGGACGCTTTCGAGAAGATGAAATATGTAATTTCCCGGGCCAATGCTACTGCAACAGTGTTTATGCCACCGCTGGATGATATGGCACTACAAGATTCCATGGTGATTCAATTGATGGCAAGCGAAATGATAAAAGATATAGTCTTTATCTACTTACGTGCGTCTAAGCAGACAATAAAATCCTCTTTCAAGTAATCTAAGTCTGTGGTGAAGATGACTGTAGGTTATAAATTTAGCTCTATTTCATGTCCCAATGCTTCTCTTGCAGCTCTATTAGATAACTTTCTAGCTCCTGATGAAATTAAAAAGAGATTTGGAGCGCAAAATAATGGTGGCTAATCACCTTTCAATCTCCTTTTTTTATTTTAGTTTTTTTAAAATTTTCTTTTCTTTGTTTAAATACAAAAAGAGAAACTCTGCAACAAACATTTTTGCTCCAAAAAAAACAGTAATGTATACAAATGTTTATCGAATCGAACAACATATACAAATGTATATAGAATCAAACAGCCTGATCTTTCATATACAAATGTTCACTGAACCAAACAATGAACTAATTCGATTCTTCTCCCTTATGATTTTTTTTAAAAAAATAAAAAATTTGTTATAGTATTTTTTTTATTGCCATGTGCTTGTTGCATAGTTAGACTTAGCCTATATTACAACTTGCGAACTTGGTTTTCTAATTACAACTTGCCTACCTTCAACTAAAAAGTGTCAGCGGTTGGCTCGATATTTTGACTTATTCGGGTTCATTCAAAAAATTTTGGGTTCAACCACGTACTTGACTAATTTTTAGCCTACAGTTTTTTATGGCATGATTCAGTTTTGTATAGATGTTTCGATCATGATGCAGTTTTTATTTGGCTCAGTCTTTAATACAAAATTTGTAGAGAATTATTCCAGCAGCATGACAAACTTTGAATCACTGAAATTGAAGATGTATTAAAGAATTTATCCTTAGTCAACGTACCCTATCCATTCACGTTATGAGTGCATGAAGATATATGGAGAATTTGAAAAGATTGTGACCTTTTGAATGGTTGTGTGAATTTTCAAATGTTCCTGTCCATGCATGGAAGTGGGAAGATAACGAAAAGCACCTACAGAGTTCACTCAAGCCTATAAATAGGTATTCACGTTATTAATTTTTTGGTACAAAAGAAAATCTTTTACAATATAATTTAAATTATTTAAATCTTGTCTCACACACACACACACTATAAATACTTATTGCAAGATTTTACATGCATGCATCAATTAATTAACTGCTTATTGCAATAAAATTTGGCTAATTAAATTGTTTAATTTTGTGATATTTGCTATAAGGATTATTTATTTTGCAAGTTAATTATTAATTAATTCTTGTTAGTCTATTTCTAAAATTTAATTGAAATAACCTTTTAGAAATTATTGTTGTTATAATTTCGAATTAGGAAACTTAAAAGGACAAGTCTATTTCTTGTTATATCTTACTTAAATTATTTGGCACATAATTAAAGAAAGACTATACATTATTTTATTCTCCAAACCCTAATCTAAAAGCTACCAATATAAAGTAAATTCTGACATTATCAAAATAATTTTGAAATATAGAATTCGGGTAGCACATCCCCTCACTATGGCCAACCCTGATCATTCCAAGGATGTCAAACCGGAAAAATTCTCCGACACATACTTTAAAAGATAGGCAAACCAGATGAAGTACTAGTTAACCACTTTAGGTCTCATATCAGCCATAGATGCCATCATTCCTGCACCTTCTCCTAAACCTTCATCTGTTGGATCTTCTCCTATTGAAACTCCTCCAACAACTCCTTCCTCCTATATCTATCTGAAACCTGAGGAAATTGACTATCATTGTCTCCATAAGATTCTTAGTGCACTCTCTGATAGTCTATGTGACATTTATTAAGAATATAAGAGTGCTAAAGAACTATGGATAGCTCTCGAGGATGAATATGGTCTCGACGATGCTGGAATCGAAAGATTCACCTCCTCCTCCTTCAATAAATTCATAATGACTAATAGTAAAGCTATCAATAATCAACTTCATGAATTTCAAGACTATATCTGATACCTTCAATCGAAAGGAAATTAATTCTCTAACGATTATAAGGTGTCTTGTTGTATTGACAAACTCCCTCCTTCCTGGTCAACCTTTGCTGGAGACCTCCGTCACAAGTAAGGTGACCTAACCCTTGTTTAAGCCCTAAAAGCGATTCACATAGAAGATCAGCATAAAACTCTAAAACCAAGTCAGAAATGAAAGCTAAAGTGAACTTGGTAGAGGATAAGCCTAAGCGAAAATTTATGAATCCCAATTGCAAGAAGCTTAAAAAACCCAATCGTTTTCATTCTTCTCCCTATTCAAATTCCTCTTCTTTCAAACCTTCTCAATCTTCCTCCTTCAAACCCAAAACCTTTGGCCAGAAGATTGATGGAAGATTCTGCTACGTCTGCGAAAGAACGAATCACATGGCGCCTTAATGTTTCAACTAGAAGAAGGAACGAGTCGAAGCTCAACCAAGAGGAAATGGAGAAAATGGCGGACACAAGGTCAACATGGTGGAACTGAACTCCAACTCCTTTAGGTTAGATTCTTCTCTTCCTATTGTCAACTCTATCACCTTCTCCTCAGACTGGTGGTTAGACTCAGGAGACAATATTCACATATGTACTGATCGCTCCTGGTTTAAATCCTATCAGAAACAAGTGGAGAAAGCGTGAGCCTAACAGATGACTCCACTAGAGAGATAAAAGGAACTGGACATATTGATCTCAGAATGACCTCAAAGAAAATTCTGACTCTTCAAGGCTACTTATATGTACCCACACTTCAGAGAAATCTGATTAACGAGTCTTCACTTCTTAGAGCTGGCTATAGGATTGTCAAGGAATCTAATAAATTTGTAATCTCCAAGTCTAATATCTTCATTGGAAAAGGCTTTGTTTGTGATGGCCATTTTCGTCTCAATGCAATAAATTCTTTTGATAATAAAATTTCTATTTCTGTTGCTTTGAACATTGAGTCTTGTGATATGTGGCATAGAAGACTGGGACATGTCAACTTCAATTATATCAAGAAAATGATTAACTTGAATCTCATTCTCAAATTTTCTTTTGACACATCTTCTAGATGTGAAATCTGTGTTCAGGGTAAGAATACCTGAAAATCATTTCCTTCTATCACAAGGACATCTGAACCCCTTAATCGTGGAAAGCCAGCACTTGAAAATGTGTATTTTATGAAATCAATTAAATTATATGTGTGTTAATGTTCCCTCGATACTTTTGTTATAGCATTGGCTCAACGGGCCGAATCCACATGGATGGGAGGCGATAGAAGTATTAACAGTTTTTGTTCACGTCGGTTCTTAACAAGTTCTTCTTTGTTAAAGAATGAGAAAGAAATAAAAAAATAAATCCAGAAGTGATAGGGGAGAAGGCGATGAAATCGGCGAAGTAAAAATAAAAGAGAAATGATTTTGAAAACTAAAAGAAGATGAAACAAAGATGAACTAAGAAGTTGGTGAAAACATCAATAAGAAAATGATAAAAAGTTTTTGGAAATTGATTTTAAAACAAGATAAAAGAAAACTCATGGCTACTAACTACTAATTGCTCTACTAACTATGTTAGCCTCTTAGTAATAGTTGCCTCACATGGATCCTAGGCCATCACTGGTTCTTGGCTTCAAGAGACGATATAGAGCATGGCACATTAGATGTTCTTCTATATTCAAACAACATATCCATACCATACAACAAGTTGCAAGCTACTATTAGATCATCAAAACCGGTTAGAGGTGAGTGATCGGGGATAACCGCGCACAAAAAGTGTATGTTTTGAAATCAAGATTTAAAGTGTATATGCTTTGGCTTCCTCGATCCTTCCATTATAGCATAGAGGCTAAAACGAGTCGAATTCACAAGGATGGGAGGCGATAAAGCTTTACCAGTTGATTCACGTATGTGTTAAAAGTTCTTTAAAGTTTTAAAGAAAGAAAAAGAAAAGAAAGAAAAGAATGAAAAGAGAATTACGGTGAAACACAAAGAAGTGAGAAACATAGAAGATAAAATGTTTGTGTTTTTGTTTGTATATCTAAAACAAAGTGAAAAGGAAAGAAAACTCATGGCTACTAACTACTAATGGCTCCACCAACATGCTAACCTCTTAGTGATAGTTGCCTCACATGTATCATTGGCCATCACTAGTCCTTGGTTCAAGAGCGATTCAAAGCATGACCCATATGTAACTCATCACAACCCGACTCAACAAAATAAGTTCAAGCTACACTTAAACCATCAAAACTAAAAGTAAGCATAGAGTAAAGTAATGTTAGCTTGTTAGTGGTTAGGAAGTTAGAGTTAGATCCATCATCATGAGCCATCAATGTCTCTTGCATGAGCAAGGCCAAATCGAGGCTATTAGATTCATGTGGATTATCATAAAAGAAGTTAGACTAGCTGGTGGTTAGTAGTTAGTTGCCATAAGAGAAAAATTAGCTACACATGTAAAAGAGATTAGAGAGAAGAAAACATAGAGAGGTAAAGAGAGCACCTTTCATAGATTGTCACCTTCTATTACAAACACTCTTGCATTCTAAGCATGTACCACTCTCTTCCCTAATACAAGATCTATAAAATGGAAAATACAATGGAGGAAGAAGAACTAACCTAAACTAAACTACCCTAAACTATAATATGGAATGAAAACTACTCCTAAAACTCTGTATATCTCCAACTCTGGAACCCAGGGGGTATTTATAGCCACCAAGAAAAAGGGGGGCCAGGGTACAAACCCTGGCCCAAAACGCGGCTACGGCCGCGGTCGTACGGCCGCGAAAATGCGGCCAAAGCTGCGTTCCGCAGCCATAAAGTGGCCGCACGCGCGGCACTTCGAGCCGCGCGCTGTCTTGTTTGACCCCTGTCAGCTCCTATGCCTGGTTTCTGGTTTGCAGCCCCTAGTTTTGACGGAATCAGCCTCCTAGGTCAATGGCTATCTTAATAAGCCTTTAATTACCAATTAAATGGTAATTTAGGGTTTTCTTCTTCATTGCACACAATGAACCTATAATCAAGCAAGCAAAGCTTTATTAGTAGAATTTAATACAAAATAAATGTGAAGATGTGATAAAAATTATGCAAAATTAGAGACTAATCATACCCCACACTTATCTTTTGTTCGTCCCTAGCAAAACAAAAATAAGAAAATTATTACACCACTTTCGCAGGTGACGCGATTGCACTGAGCATGTGCAACAAGCCGTTAAAGCTCTAAGTTTCCCCTAGAGGAGGAATTTTGTCTACTGAGGGTTTTCAGCGGATAACACCCATAAAATCCATAAAGAAAGAAATCAAATGTCAGTATTTTGAAAACGCAATTTTGAAATAGAGAAAAGTTTTGAAGTATTTTTGTGAAAATATAAGTGATCCAAGGTCAGAGGTTAATCAGAAATTGTTCTTTCTTAAACTAAGTCAAAATGCAAAAAAATTTGTTATAAATTAAATGTAAGAATTTAAAATTGAATTGACTCTTTGATCTTTCATAAAACTCTTAAAAAAATATGTACTTTGTGAATAGTGAAAGTTTTTGGGATATCGACTCTAACTTTCATGCCATTTATTTACATTATATATATTTTTTCTTTTTTTCTTTTTTTCTCTCTTTTTTTTCTTCCCTTAGTTTTCTTAGGCTTTCTTATTTACCCGGGCAGTGAGCCTTTAGCCGGTGACTCCCAAACCAAATGGTCTTAAGGCACCAGATGAGAAAACATCCCTCGAACTTAAGGACTCGAGTAAATATGGCCACAAAACTAAAGGGGATTATTTGATTTTTGTCCACCGTTTTAGGTTAAATAATCATGCTTCCTGAGGCATAATTACTCAACTTCAATAAGTGATTTTTATTTATCATTTTTGTTGAATATATAAATTTTTTTATGGCATTTTCAGTCTTTGTTTTAATCCTAAAAATTGTGTAAGTGTGTAGTGCATAAATCTAAGGTAAAAAATTCAAGTTCAAATTATCTTTTCAATTTTACTTTCTTATCCTAAAATTTAAACAAGATCTATTATTTTGACTCTGTTTAAAATTTCATAATTTTAGGCCTTCCTAATTCCTAAGATAATCTTAATTTTCTTAAGAATAAATCAAAAACTATTTCTCTTATTTTAAAAAGTTTTGTAAAAAGAAAAGAAAAAATTTTATATAAAAGATTTTTTTTTTTAATTAAAAAGAAGTGTAAAAGAAAGAAAATATAAAACTAACTACGTTAGTAAACCTTCCCCCATACTTATCTCATGCATGGTCCTCAATACACCGTGAATGTGTAAATACATGAACAAATGGAGAGGGAAGGAAGATTACCTCAAGGGGGTGGCTCCGGTAGTGGTCTAATTGGGCCAAGCGTTGTGATCCAATCAAAATAGCGTGAATCTTGTAGGAATCCGCCAATGACCTCTCTAATATGACCCAGTAAAAGAATGATGGATTGAATGGTCTTATTTAAAAAATTATCCCCATATAATTTCCAATTTTTAAAAATAATTACTGAGTCATTTTTGTCAACATTCTTGTCCAACAATTAAGTGTGATTTTGAGAGATGATTGATTTGGACTCAAATGGAATAGGAATAAAAACCGATATGTACTCAGGAAGTTGACTCAGATCAAGTCGAGAGTTAACAATGAGAGTCAAAATTGGTTAAAAAATAGGGTCCAAACCAAAGAATTAATATTCACACACTTTCCCTATGAATGAAGTGTGATCATAAGAGATTGGTAATTCCATTTCACGGTGTACTGGTACAGAATTCAATGTTGACTCCGAAATAGAGAAAAAAATCCGGTAAAGATACCGGAGTCATTATTGAATGAAAAAGTGAAATGAAATTACTAACATAAGGTTTAGGATCAAAGAAATTAGCCTCACAACTTCGAGGGCGGAAGACATCCTTGCGCTGTACAGCTCGGACGCAGGATTCAGAGACACGGTTCTCGCGTTGCAGCTTTAGGACACGTGTCTGGCGTCTCTGCTGAGAAGAGACGCAGCTGTCGTGGTGCTGCTTGGTGCGTCGGGGCAGGGACGCTTGAGAGAGAGTGGGCTGCTGGGCCCCACGCCTAAGGGCGCGTGCCTCTTGTACTTGACGAGGCGCGCAGGCTTCGCCTTGGCGTCTGGTGAGTAGGGCTTCAGAGGAACTAATTTGGGGAGTCTCGTGTTTGGGCTGCCAAATGCGGACTTCGCGTGCTGGATGCGGCGCAGCCAAGACGCCAGTTTGAGCCTGGCATCCTGTCTCAGTTGGACGATCAGAAGTTCCAACTTGCAGCTGACGCGCACGCCTCCTCTGTCGGCATTCAGCGTTTCGGTTGTGTCGTGGAGGTGGAGAGAGACCAACGATGACCTGGTGCTGAGGAAGAGGGTGAACTAGCTGGACACCAGAGGGCTTGACCACGCGGGTCTCCTGAGAGACGTTGGCGCGTGTGTCTCGTATGGCGTCGTTGGCCGCGACACCCTTTTAGGTCATGCGGGTCTCCTGAGAGACGTTGGCGCATGTGTCACACTTGGCGCGATTGGCCGCGACACCCTTCGCAGCAGCCGCGCCTGAGAGAGTCTCAGAGCGGGTTTCGGGGCAAGTCCCCGTAGAGACCCTGCGACAGACGCGGGTTTTTGGGCTCTTGGAGCCGGAAGAGAGAAACTCTTCATACTTTGCCTGGTCGAACTCGACGACAAGCGATTCGACCATCTTCCCCTTATAGAGGACGTCACCTTACGCCACGATTTGTTCGTCAGTAACAAATGTAGTCCCCAGCGGAGTCGCCATCTCTTGTATGCGTCGGAAAAGGAGGATTCGATTGTAAAATTCTTTTGATTGGATAGAAAATTACAACAGATCAGTCTTCCGATTACAAGGGAGGGAGGATGTTGAGTCTTGAATCCTCCCTTTGTTTAAGGCTGGGTTCTTCAAGTGGCGGTGGAGAGTGAATCTTGTTCTCCGTTGACCGGGTGAACGTTGAGATCTTTCGGGGCTCTTCTCTTCGGGTGGTTGACGGAGTAACACAGCTCTGTCGACCAAAACTCTCAAAGAGATTGTCGGCAAAGGCTAACTTGAACACAACAAGTTCTCTGAAGGGTTGAACTCTCTCTCTCCTTTCTCTCAGAGCTCTTTTCTCCCAAAAATCCTCCGACCCCTTTTTCATAGCAACGGGGATATTTATAGGGGTTTCAGGGGCGTATGTGCCTCCTAAAAACACTCCATAATGGGGGCTAACTTTCCCCGTTATGTGGGCCGTGATTGGCCCCGAAACCAGGACGGCTACAATTGAGACGCGGGTTTCGACCCACGCGCCTTGGTGCGGCTGAGACGCGGGTTTCGACCCTTACGCCTCGGTGCTGCTGAGACGCGGCTGAGACGCTCGCGCCTTGGTGCTGATGAGACGCGGCCAAAATTAGCTTTGCGTCTAGAACTTGGAATTCTTTTTAATGGCTTGTCTTTTAGTGATTTTTAGACAGCCTACATACCCTAAGGGCACCCTTTGTTCCCATTTTTCTCTATTTAAACACTTCAAATTTCCATCCCATGATCCCATGTCCAATGTGGGACTAAATTATTTTAGCTACCTCTAGTCCCCTTTTGGCTTTTAAATTAGGCAAACTTTAGACTTGAATATCTCATTCATTCAAAATCAGAATTGAACATGTGAATATACCACGTTCATCCCTAATGGAAGGAGAACACACTCCAACCATTATCCAATTGATTTATCAACGGATCTCGTCGTAATTTAACTCAAAGACTCACATTTAATTCTTTATATTTCCTAACACTAACTTCACTCTATGGTAGTGAAAGATGATGAACATTCTTATTCAACAAGATCTCTACATGTGCATATTAGGCATCGAGCATAAGCCTGAGATGGTGACATCGAAGGCTTAGGACAAGGCGGATCTCAAGGCGATGAACTTCATCGAGCTGCATCTTTCCGATGAAGTCACATATAATGTCACAAATGAGAAGACCACAAATGATACACGGGAGAAAACTTGAGAAGTTCTACATGGAGAAGACATTTTCTAATAAGCTATTCCTAAATGAAATTACTTGACCTTCGTATGGAGGAAGTGTTTACCCAAAAGTTGAGATTGATGACCCAAAGATTCAATCAACTATGTGTTTTGATGATTCCTAAATCATGTAGTTAGATACTAATGATCTTAAGGTTATGTTAAGTATATACATGTTATTTAAAATCATATTATGAAGCTCAAGCTCAACCAATACAATGTGGAACGTCTCTCATTGAGGATTGGAGGTAAAGAAAGTCGGATTCAATTCAAGACATATACCGAAGACTTCAACATTTCAAAAAAAATGTTTTGTAAATCTAGAATATATATTAAAGCTTTAGTTTGTAGAATTGGTAGCTCAAGCATGACATACACACAAACACAGTTTTTTATTTGATGGTTAAAAAGTTTTTCAAAAATAAATTTTACACAAAAATCAGGTTTATCGAAACTGTATTCAAAAACCTTTAGATTTGATAGAAAATTGATTTAACTGTGGATTAAATCTTAAGAATAAGTTTTATTATTTGAAATATGTAGTGGAGTGTTCTCGTACATATTAGAGCACAAATATATTTCAAGAAACTTATTTTTAAATAATTTATGTAGTTGAAATCAACTTTATGCAAAGTTCCGAAAAGTCAGTTTTCACTGAACTGCTTTCGACTCCCCTTATTAGCACTGTCAAAAATGAATACTCAGTATGTTTTGAGATGATGAACTTTCGAAAGCATTTTTCAGAGATGTTCAGAATAGACTCACCTTCAACAACAGTGGTAGTGTTTTCCACTGTCGAAAGAAGCTTTCGACGACTTGATTTTTGCTTTCGACAATATTTATCAGAAAGTTTGGTTTGTCTCAGAATGGCTATAGCTCTCTCTGAATTTTGACAGCTATGTATTAACTGTCGACTGTGCTTTTGACAGCCAGTACAAATTTTATATGAACAAATTACTAAATTTTAAAATTATAGCCGTTTGTGACCGTTGACTGTCAAAAGTCCTGCACAAGCTTTGACAGCTAGTTGACTTTCTCTGTATGATTTTAGTAAAAATTTTGGTTATTCTATTCGATTTTTGTTATAAATCTGAACCTTTTATGCAGAGTTTAACAACAAATTTTATAATAGGTTTCAGGTGCTAAGTTCTTCCAATCTTCAAGAGCTTTTCATTACAAAAGTTTTTGGAGCTTTTCTCTTCTAATCTTTCTCAATCTCTCGTCCACACAATTTTGAGCCTTCAAATCTCCTACTAGTGCCAAAAACTTGATGTTGAGAATTGACAAGTGTACCACTCGTTTAACGAGTAACACAGTAATGAAGTAGAATGTCAAAATCACAAGAGTTATAATCCTATATCAAACTAATCTATTCTAGTTTTATTTGAAAAAAAGATTCTAGAAAGTGTTTAAAAAGTAAAGTAAGAAAATGATTTAAAAGAGTTGACTTCGTAAGAGAAAGAAGTTAGAGCTAAAATATAATCAAAATTAAAACAAGTAATTGTGCCAGTAAATTCATCTATTCCTTTTAACAATCGAAAGTCCCTATATCAATTAGTATTATCCCTTGAGTAATAAAAATTTTATCCCCTCGATGAGAACCTATAATCTCTCGATTTAGTAAATTTGCAAGCTAAGAAGTACATAAAGTGCAGTGGCCTTTCTAACAAGATTGCACAACCTATGTATTTCCTCTCAGTCTCAATATGTGAGATTGTGATCATTACTTTTATGATGCTACATTAGGTTATCTCCTCTCAGACTCTAATCTAACTATATATATAACTGTGGTCATCAATTAATAGACATAATGTCACCCGATTTAATTAATCTTGATTATCAAAATTCTAGATTTTTATATTTTCTATTGAAAATTTTATGTTGGATTTATACCCTAATTTTTGATTTTATGCTTGATTATATAAAATTAATGTGGTTAAACGTGTGATAAAAATTTAACATGAATTGTGGAGAAATTATCTGATAATTCTTAACTTAATCATATGTATATAAGAGTAAGTGTATTTAGTGGTGAACTGTTTGTATTTGGACTTATAGTTATTTATCAACATATATGCATGGATGCTTGTGCACATGGTTGTATATAATTGTATGTACAAGTAATTATTCACATCATGTATTAATCTCCCACTAAATTACCTTATACTTATTAATTAATCATAAACTAATTAGTGGGTTAAGGTGGCATCATCTTGGGGGCTTAGGGGAAGAGGGATTCCATGTGGCATCATGGTATTAAATCCCATAAAATATAAGAGAGAGAAATGAAGGTATAAAGATCCCATTTTTACCATTTCTCCCTCGCTAAATCCTCAATCTTCATGTCACTCCCCATGTGCATCTTTTTCCTTCTCTTTGTGTTAGTCAGTGGCAACAACCACAAGTCATACTCCCTCGACTCTCTCTTTCTCCATCTTTCTCTAATTCTCTCTCCCCCTCTCAATTTCTCTCTTCCTCTCACTCAATCCCTCAATCCCTTAATCTCTCTCACTTCCTCTTAACCTCTCTGCTCTGCCCTCTCTGATTCGATATCAGGGTGGCGCACGAGGGGTCAAGTTGGGGTGGCGACACTGACAACGCGCAAGGGAGGCAGGCGGCGCGGGGGGTCAGCCAGGCGTCGCGGCACCTGGCACCAAGCGCGCGGTGACTGCCTATCAGACCGAGCAGGCGACACAACCTCCGAGAGTCGTGCAGGCGGCTCCCCAGGCTGGTCGAGCAGTGGATCGGCAAGGTGGTGGCGGTGGCATTGTGAAGAGAAGGGGTTTAGGTGTCGTATGCAATACAAAGAAAGAGAAGGTATCAGCTAAGAATTTTGGGGGAAAATCAAGGTAATAGTTAAATCAAACCATAACTAATTTAATTGAGATCAAATTGATTAAATTTATAACACAATCATGTATGATTATAGGAAATTTAGGGAATCAATGACCGGTGTGATATATTGGGAAAAGAGTCGCAAGAAGATCAAGTTGAATTTTATATCTAAAAACACAAATCGTGGTGCATATGTTTGTATAGTAATTAACTGTTATAATAATATATGTGTGTTTGTGCATATGTTTGATTAGGAAAATCGTGGTGTCAGTGCTAAGTGTGGATCAGTCATGAAACACTTATTTGTAGGTGAGTGGGGTTTCTAATGAGCTGGATTCAATTATATAATGATTGCAAATATGATTTCTGATGAACGAGAATTTATTTAATATAGAATTCTGGAATGTGGTATACAAAGACATTGACATATACATTATTGAATAGAAGTCTTTATGGTTGAGATGAATGTGATGGGTGTATGTTACTTGATGTATGCATGATATATATGGGTGACATGTATTGATTAAGTAATTTGTGTGAATATTCTTATAAGAATGCAATCTAATTAGTAAACTCTAATTTGGAGTATTCTTATTTTCATATATGAAATGATGTGCATGATGTATGTCGTATGGAATTGGATGTGATGATATATATATATATATACACACACACACACACACACACACACACACACACACACACACACACACACACTGAAAAGTCACCTAGAGGGGGGGTGAATAGGTGACAATGCTAATCAAAGGGCAAATAAAAATTTAAAGCTACAACAATCACAATCAAGAATCACAAGATGAATGCAAGTAAGTAAGTATGACAATGAATATGATGAGCAAGTAATAAGTGCAAGCAAAGTAGAGTAAGGATTGCAAGAATGTAAACCAATCGCAAACACAAGGATATGTTATCGAGGTTCGAGCACCCAGCTCTACTCCCCGCCTTCCCCAGAAGGATTCCGACCACTTCCACTATCACAAAGATCTCAAATACAATGGAGTACCCAACTCCTACAATCTCAAGAACAAGTAATTTCCTTGGTAGTCAAAAGACCACAAACTCTCTCTTTCAAATATCTCTTCCCTTACAAAGGTCCTTAGAGAATATTGAGTAGGAATGAAGCTCTTGTTGTAAGTGAAGAAAGAAAATTAAATCAGAGAGTATTTGAAAACCCTTCAGAAAATCAGTGAGAAATTCACCACAAAAACCAAGAAACAAGTCTCTTTTGAAAGCCTTAAACTTTTGAATTTTCTAGCAAAAAATTGTTGTAACAAATCTCTCCCCAAACACCCCTATTTATAGGAGAGGGCTAGGGTTAGGGATAAAACATAATTACTGATGTTTAGGAGGTAATTAGATCAAAATATATCCTTAAACGAATTTTTAAACACAAAAGACAAAAATAAACAGCTCACTTAAAATCTGCCTGTTACTGTTCAACGGACACATCGGTCGACTGGGCCGGTCGACCGGTAGATCAAAAATTTGACCGTTATAGGCTAGCGGTCGACCGACCCGGTCGACTGAGAAAACCTGTGAGCAAAAACAATATCTCGGTCGACCGCCCCGGTCGACTGGCAGACATGCACACTGATACGTGCATCTGCCAGAACTGCGGTCGACTGGTCCGGTCGACCGGACCAGACTGACACAGACTCGGTCGACTGTCCCGGTCGACCGGATCAGGTCAAAAATCATTTTTAAGAAAGAAAATAAAGAGGATTTTGATTTTAACAAAAATACTTTTGAACAGGGAATAGAATTAAACATAAAGATGTATTTGTAGGCAAAAACTTGTATGCAAAATATTTTTGTATAATTTATAAGAAATTATTTTGGAATGAGCATGTGCGCAAAAACGTGTGTGATAGAGCTTCAAACCTATCCACTATTCTTTAACATACTATAAACTGAAAAACAAATTACATGAAGACTTCTTGAGCTATCTTCAAGTCTTTGAGCCATCCAATGCCTTGCTAGTGCCTTCTCTTCTATGATCCTTCCTTGATGTGCAAGAACTTAGAAGTTCTTGCAATAGCTAAGCGAATGGTCTCTAAATATGGTACAAACCTGAAACTTATCTTAACAAACTTATTAGTACCAAATAGCTCTAATTTGGTTTGTCATCATCAAAACACAAAACAATTGGAGAGTGTAACCTCTTGGGCCAACAATCTCCCCCTTTTTGATGATGACAAAACAAATAGGCTATTAACAAAAATATAGGGAGGAGAAAACTCCCCCTCAAATTATGCTATACATAAAACACAAGAATATGCTCTAGATACCAATAATTGAAATGATGCACCAATTATTGAAACTAATAAAAACAAGTATATAAAACACAAAAATTGCTCTTGATACCAAAAATACCAAAACAACTAAAACACAAGAATACCAAAAATACATGAATTCAAAAACTCATACATACATAAACATAAAACTCATAAAACAAATCTTTAAAATTAAAGCATATAAATTCATAAAACTTATTTTTGTCATGTAAACTTATTCTCCCCCTTTCTGTCATACATCAAAAAGGGTTATGAAAAACATGTCTATTCAATAATACAAATATTAAGTTCTCCACAAATAAACGAAAATCTAGCAAAATCAAGAGGTTTAGTGAAAATATCGACTAGTTGTAAATCCGTGGAAACATAATCAATATCTATATCACCTTTCTCAAAATGATCTCTAAGAAAGTGATATCTAATCTCAATGTGCTTGGTCTTACTATGTTGATTTGCATTTTTGGTCATGTGTATAGTACTAGTATTATCACAAAATATTTTTATATGATCAAAGTGCAAATCAAAATCAAGGAGAGTATGTTTCATCCAAAGGACTTGTGCACAACAAGCCCCCGCGGCAACATACTCCGCCTCGGCGGTTGAGAGAGCAACGGAATTTTGTTTCCTAGAGGACCATGAAACAAGACAATTACTAAGAAATTGACATGTCCCACTAGTACTCTTTCTATCTACTCTACAACCCGCATAGTCGGCATCCGAATAACTAGTCATTGAAAAATCTATAGTTTTCGGATACCAAAGACCCATTCCAATAGTGCCCTTAATATAACGAATAATGCGTTTTACCGCAATAAGATGAGACTCTTTAAGACACGATTGAAATCTAGCACAAGGACACACACTAAACATGATATCCGGCCTACTTGCCGTCAAATATAAAAGACTTCCTATCATGCTTCTATATAATTTAATATCAACATTTTTACCTTGTTCGTCCTTATCAAGCTTGGTTGTAGTTGCCATTGGAGTGTTGCAAGCCTTTGATCCTTCAAGCCCAAACTTCTTTACTAGCTCCTTTGCGTACTTGGCTTGGTTAATGAAGGTTCCGTCTTGCAATTGCTTGATTTGGAGTCCAAGGAAGAAATTGAGCTCACCCATGGAAGACATTTCAAACTCTAGTTGCATTACCTTTTCAAACTCCTTGCACAAAAGCTCATTAGTAGATCCAAAAATTATATCATCAACATAAATTTGCACAATTAAAATATCATTATCAACATGCTTAGTAAAAAGAGTTGTGTCTACTTTCCCTTTAACAAAATCATTTGAAATGAGAAAACTAGAAAGCCTTTCATACCAAGCTCTTGGAGCTTGTTTCAATCCATACAAAGCTTTATCAAGTTTAAAAACAAAATCGGGATGAACATGATCAACAAAACCGGGAGGTTGAGAAACATAAACTTCTTCATTAATAAAACCATTCAAAAATGCACTTTTCACATCCATTTGAAAAAGTTTAAAATTTTTAAAACATGTAAAAGCTAGTGTCATCCGTATAGCTTCAAGCCGTGCTACGGGTGCAAAGGTCTCCTCAAAGTCAATTCCCTCAACTTGAGTGTAACCTTGGGCCACTAACCTAGCTTTATTCCTAATGACATTTCCGGACTCATCCATCTTGTTTCTAAAGATCCACTTAGTACCAATTATTGGTCTATCGTGGGGCTTAGGAACAAGGTGCCAAACTTGGTTGCGCTCAAATTGATTGAGTTCCTCTTGCATGACAAGCAACCAATATGGGTCCGTCTAGGCTTCGAGAATGTCTTTTTGTTCAAGATGAGAAATGAAAGCAAAGTTACCACATAGGTCATGGAGTTTGGAGCACGTTGTGACTCCTTTAGATGCATCACCCAAGATGAGCTCCTTAGGATGATTTGTAGCGTATCTCCAAGCTTTAGGAAGCGGTTGAGTGCTTTCCTCCTTATCCTCTTGAACATCACCAATAGGTTCTTGCTTGTCTTCTTGAGCGGGTGAGTCCTTCAAGGATAGTCTCTCCATGTCTTCACCTAATGGTTCAATCTCTATACCGATGATAGTTCCTTTGGAGTCATCCCCGAAGGTGACGGTGCCACCTTCCATGTACCTTGATAGGGTTGTAAAGTTGTTGATGTCCCATGTCATGTGTCTTGAACAACCACTATCAAGGTACCACCGCTCCCTACGTCTTAGAGCTTTGGTGTGTACCTACATCAAACAATTTAAGACTTGATTTTGGTACCCACATTTTCTTGGGTCCTCTAGGGTTAGTGTCATGAACCCAAATAAGATTATTTGTTCTATTTAGTTGATCATAGCAAAACTTAGCTAAATGTCCATTTTTACCACAATAAGTACATCTATACACTCTACCATATTTAAAAGCATAGTGAGTGTGTGATTTGTGAGCATGAGAAACTTTAGCATGAGTGGTGTGAGCATGAGAATTCTTAGCTTGTGAAGTGTTAGCATGTGAAGTGTGCTTTTTAGAAAACATGTTCTCAAGTTTCTTAGTATTGAAAGCATAATCATTTAAAACTTTTTCGAAATCATTCATTTTGGATTTAAAAGAAGAAATTTCTTTTATATCAATAATAGGAGATTTTGCCTTACAAGAACTCTTGTAGGCACAAAATTCTTTTTGCATGGAAATGAAATTTGAAGAAACATCATCTTTTTCTTTAGAAACAATGGCAAGTTGATTCTTAAGAAAAGCAACTTCTTTTTGTAATTTTATGCATTCAAGTTTCTTGTTATCATAAGTTTCAGAAAGTTCTACAAAAGCATGCACTATAACTTCCTTACTTACATCATCATCTTCATCATCAAGGGATTGAGGGGTTACCTTGGGTGTGTTTGCCATGAAACACATATTAGCTTGATCCATCTCCTCTTCGGACTCGCTTTCCGAATCCCACGTAGCTTTGTAAGCTTTCTTTTCCTCCGGCTTCTTTGGCTTGAAGGAGGAAGTCATTTTCTTCTTGAACTCCGGACAATCCGCCATGATATGTCCGGGTTTGCGGCAATTGTAGCATATGATCCTCCGCTCCTCTTTGCCTTCAAATTTTCTCCGGAAGTTGAGCTTGTTCTTCCGGTACATCCTCTTGACGTTGCGAACAAGTAGAGTAAGCTCCTCATCTTCTTCTTCGTCATCTTCATCGTCATCATTGGTGGATGAAGTCTTGAAGGCTATGGATTTCTTCTTTGAAGTAGTGGCCTCTTCTCTTGCCTTCTTCTCCATCTCATGGGTCTTTAGGTTCCCAATGAGACTAATGAGGTCCATCTCGTCCTTGTCGTTCAACTCCTTCAAGGTGGTGGCCTTGATCTCCCATGATGAAGGAAGAGCCCGAATTACTTTTCGCACCTTTTGATCGTTGGAGATGTTATCACCTAAGGAAGAAAGGCCATTAGTGATTTTAGTAAACCTTGTAGCCATACTATCAATAGACTCATCATCAAGCATTTTAAATGACTCATATTGGGACCTCAAGAGATCTATCTTAGCTCTCTTGACTTGTGAAGTCCCCTCGTGTGTGACCAATAAGTGTTGCCAAATCTCATAGGCGGATTGGCAATGAATTACCCGTGTAAGGTCATCCTCATTCAAGGCGGTTAATAGGGTGTTTTGGGCCTTGGAGTTAGCCTCATATAGTTTAAAGTCAAGCTCGGTCCAAGTGCTCTCATCACCATCGGGTGCTTCATAGGGTTTGGTCAAGGACTTGGCTACTAAGCTACCCAAAGATTGCAAAAATATAGTCATCCTAACCTTCCAAATTGGGAAATTGAGGCCATCAAATTTAGGTGGGGATTTAATGTTTTCGGCCATGTTTACTAGTGTATGAATGGATGAATGAAAATATTGATTAGCAAAATTTTAAGGATCTCTCTATGGATGTTAAGCCAAACCTAGAGTCCAAGCTCTGATACCAATTGAAAAGTCACCTAGAGGGGGGGGGGTGAATAGGTGACAATGCTAATCAAAGGGCAAATAAAAATTTAAAGCTACAACAATCACAATCAAGAATCACAAGATGAATGCAAGCAAGTAAGTATGACAATGAATATGATGAGCAAGTAATAAGTGCAAGCAAAGTAGAGTAAGGATTGCAAGAATGTAAACCAATCGCAAACACAAGGATATGTTATCGAGGTTCGAGCACCCAGCTCTACTCCCCGCCTTCCCCAGAAGGATTCCGACCACTTCCACTATCACAAAGATCTCAAATACAATGGAGTACCCAACTCCTACAATCTCAAGAACAAGTAATTTCCTTGGTAGTCAAAAGACCACAAACTCTCTCTTTCAAATATCTCTTCCCTTACAAAGGTCCTTAGAGAATATTGAGTAGGAATGAAGCTCTTGTTGTAAGTGAAGAAAGAAAATTAAATCAGAGAGTATTTGAAAACCCTTCAGAAAATCAGTGAGAAATTCACCACAAAACCAAGAAACAAGTCTCTTTTGAAAGCCTTAAACTTTTGAATTTTCTAGCAAAAAATTGTTGTAACAAATCTCTCCCCAAACACCCCTATTTATAGGAGAGGGCTAGGGTTAGGGATAAAACATAATTACTGATGTTTATGAGGTAATTAGATCAAAATATATCCTTAAACGAATTTTTAAACACAAAAGACAAAAATAAACAGCTCACTTAAAATCTGCCCGTTACTGTTCAACGGACACATCGGTCGACTGGGCCGGTCGACGGTAGATCAAAAATTTGACCGTTATAGGCTAGCGGTCGACCGACCCGGTCGACTGAGAAAACCTGTGAGCAAAAACAATATCTCGGTCGACCGCCTCGGTCGACTGGCAGACATGCACACTGATACGTGCATCTGCCAGAACTGCGGTCGACTGGTCCGGTCGACCGGACCAGACTGACACAGACTCGGTCGACTGTCCCGGTCGACCGGATCAGGTCAAAAATCATTTTTGAAAAAGAAAATAAAGAGGATTTTGATTTTAACAAAAATACTTTTGAACAGGGAATAGAATTAAACATAAAGATGTATTTGTAGGCAAAAACTTGTATGCAAAATATTTTTGTATAATTTATAAGAAATTATTTTGGAATGAGCATGTGCGCAAAAACGTGTGTGATAGAGCTTCAAACCTATCCACTATTCTTTAACATACTATAAACTGAAAAACAAATTACATGAAGACTTCTTGAGCTATCTTCAAGTCTTTGAGCCATCCAATGCCTTGCTAGTGCCTTCTCTTCTATGATCCTTCCTTGATGTGCAAGAACTTAGAAGTTCTTGCAATAGCTAAGCGAATGGTCTCTAAACATGGTACAAACCTGAAACTTATCTTAACAAACTTATTAGTACCAAATAGCTCTAATTTGGTTTGTCATCATCAAAACACAAAACAATTGGAGAGTGTAACCTCTTGGGCCACACACACACACACACACACACACACACACACTGTGAGGTATGTCAAAAATGAGGATCAGAACGTTTTAATTTGAGATGAAAAAATTAAAGAAAGATGGAGAGAGTATTTTGAAAAATTGTTCAATAGTAGTTTTACTCAAGATTTGGATGACCATACCATTCAGTGCCAAGATATGAATCGTAATAATATGCGCAGAATTAGCAAATCTGAAGTTAAAGAAGTTTTTGCTGTATATTAATGAGTCGCTATGCTAAAATCAATAGTCTGCTAGTCATGTCAGTAACACTATTTGACTTGTGATAGTAAAGATTTTATTGGGTATGAATCTTCTTCAAATCAAAACAAAAGGGAAGAGCAAGGATTTTACAGAGGTGTCACCATTTATTTATTATTTTTTAATTTTCTTTTCCTGATGAACAAGATCAAATGTGCTTATTATTGATTATTTTTTTATATGCGCAAATTAACGAATATGAAGTTAAAGAAATTTTTACTGTATATTAATGAGTCGATATGTTAAAATCAATAGTACGCTAGTCATGTCAGGAACACTATTTGACTTGTGATAGTAAAGATTTTATTGGGTATGAATCTTCTTCAAATCAAAACAAAAGGGAAGAGCAAGGATTTTACAGAGGTGTCACCATTTATTTATTGTTTTTTAATTTTCTTTTCCTGATGAACAAGATCAAATGTGCTTATTATTGATTATTTTTTTATATGCGCAAATTAGCGAATCTGAAATTAAAGAAATTTTTACTGTATATTAATGAGTCGATATGTTAAAATCAATAGTACGCTAGTCATGTCAGGAACACTGTTTGACTTGTGATAGTAAAGATTTTATTGGGTATGAATCTTCTTCAAATCAAAAATGAAGGGAAGAGCAAGGATTTTACATAGATGTCACTATTTATTTATTATTTATTTATTTTCTTTTTTCTTGATGACCTATGAATTATTATTTTATTGATTTCTTATTGTTTTTTATCAACTGAGTACGTTACTCTTTAAAAGGAAAAAAAAATTAATCCTTATCGAACTTTAAAATATTTTTTAGTTTGGGGTTATGCGTGAGAAATTAATGCAGTTTGTCTTGTAGGATAACAGTTTCAACTTCGAACTATTTACTCCCATATGGGGCCGAATAAGACAAAATAGGATGATGGAACACGTGATGTGAGGATGGACCATAAAACGGATACGTTTCAGAAACACCAAAAATTAAATAATAATTTTTTTTAAAGAGACCTTGATTGTGAGAGAGAGAGAGAGAGAGAGAGAGAGAGATGTGATAAGAACCCTATAGTGCTATCATTTTGAGGGTGAAAAGAGGTGCTTTTGAAAGGAATCTCTAATGGTGTGTTGACGTGAGATGTTAGAGTGGAATACGATTGGTGTGTTGGATAACTTGGGTTAATCTTGTTAGGTTGAGTTATCAGATATCACCATGAACCCTGTCGGCAATGATGATATTGTTGGGTGTGTTTGAGTTGGAGAGAAAACTTAAGTTTTCTTTTTATTTTAATTTTGATTTTAATTTCATATTAGATAAAAGATGAGAGGTTGAGCAGTGTATATACCAACTCCTCTCATGTTTATTGATATAAGTGTTGGGCTATGTGCCACATCTCCACGCACACGCGCCGCACGCTTACGACCTGTGGACATGAATGCAGTTTGATTCAGATGGCTTGTTGGAGTTGCTATATTTTTGTTAGTTTTTTATTTTTTATTTTTATTTAAAATTCTGTTGAGATTTTCGGGTAGAGTGGGACCCGTTCAAGAGAAGTGGATCTGCACCCACGATCACAGATTCTCTCGGGCTGCTACAAACTGAAAGCTCTGCATAGGGTTATAAATACTCTATCTCTGCACGTATTTTTACAAGAAATAGAAACCGATCTACTCTCTTTCTCGCACAAATTTCTTACATTCTTCTGGAAAAAAAAACTGTGTTCTTGCGTTCGGGTTTTAGTGTTTTATCAAAGCTGATTATCCACTTACGAGCAACGAATCTCTATTTGAGCAGAGGCCGACTCATCGTCGTGAGTTGGGTCCTGGTGTATTACCGGGAGAGTTTTTACCGCTAGAAGAGGAGGTCATTTTCAAGGTCCGGACGAGAGACCGACTATCTTTCTTTTAAGGCAGTGCGTCTGCACGACTACGTCAGCCCAGGCCAGCCTTTTCTTTTCTTTTAATTTTGTTTTTTAGTTGCATGCTTAGGACAAGTAGTTTGTTTTAAAGATCTATATTTGCTGCATGTTTTAATCTAGTTAAATTTTCTACAGATATCAGAGTCCTTCCTCGATTTTAGATTCATATCTGATGTCACCGGGAACTCTGCATCCGTTGCGACAGAGGCGATTCTTCAAACTGTTGGGGTCACCCATCAGGATGAGTCTTCGACCCCAAGTTTTAAAAAAAGAAACTTCATGGCCTACTTTGTAAAGCTTCAACGTTTCATATGAAACTTGAGCCCGCCCCAAAGCTGGGCCTGCAATGAGAAGCGACAATGGAGGCCGCTCCAGTACATTAGGCAGAAATCCCTTTCGTTCGTTGCCATCAGCCTTTCGTCCCAACCTCCTGTAAGTACTGAAGTCACAACCACCAACAATAGGGACACTTTCGAGAAGATGAATTATGTAATTGCCCAGGCCAATGCTACTGCAACAGCGTTTATGCCACCGCTGGATGATGTGGCGCTACAGGATTCCATGGTGATTCAATTGATGACAAGCGAAATGATAAAAGATATAGTCTTTATCTACTTACGTGTGTCCAAGCAGACAATAAAATTCTCTTTCAAGTAATCTAAGTCTATGGCGAAGATGACTGCAGGTTATAAATTCAACTCTATTTCATGTCCCAATGCTTCTCTTGTAACTCTATTAGATAACTCTCTAGCTCCTGATCAAATTAAAAAGAGATTTGGAGTGCAAAATAGTGGTGGCTAATCACCTTTCAATCTCCTTTTCTTATTTTAATTTTTTTTAAAATTTTCTTTTCTTTGTTTGAATACAAAAAGAGAAACTCTGCAACAAACATTTTTGCTCCAAAAAAAAACAGTAATGTATACAAATGTTTATTGAATCAAACAACATATACAAATGTATATAGAATTAAACAGCCTGATCTTTCATATACAAATGTTCATTGAACCAAACAATGAACTAATTCGATTCTTCTCTCTTTTCTCTTTCTTATCCTTTAGCAATGTGCCTACATTTTATAAAGAAAAATAGGACTTATTAATATAATTTATTTAGATGATAAAGATGATAATGTGACAATATATATGCAATATATGTGACCGATCACACCCCCACACTTATCTTTTGCTAGCCCTCGAGCAAAACATCAAAACTAATCCTAATCAATTATTAGACCACTTTCGCAGGTCACTCATTGCACTGAGTATGTGCAACAAGTAGTTAAACCTCTAGGTTACCCCTAGAGGACAAGTTTTATCTCGTGAGGGCTTTTAGTGGATTGCACCCACAAAATCCATAAAGAAAGAGAAAAAATATTAGTATTTTCGAAAAGCATTTTGAAAAGAGAAAATATTTGAAGTATATTTGTAAGAGTTCAAGTAATCTATAAGTTATAGGAATATCAAAATTTTCATTCCTAAACTTAGTCTCTATTCAAAAACATGTCATCAATCAAAGTAAGGAGTCAAATTGTATTTCTCATCTAGTTTATTACTTTACCCTGAGTCATATGCTCCTTCGTGACAGTGAAGTTTGACTAAGGGTTCTTTAACATTAACTCTTATGCCTTATTTATATTTATTTTTGGTGGTATTTATTTCTCAATTCCATTACGCTTTCTAATCTGCCCATATAACGAGCCTTTAGTCGGTAATCTGCCCATGTAACGAGCCTTTAGTCGGTGACACCCAAACTGGACAATCTTAGGGCACCAGGTGAGAAAACACCCCTAAGGACTTAAAGACTCGAGCAGACAAGGCCACGAAACCAAGGGTTTTTATTTATAAAATGTACCCCTTTTAGGCCTGAATACTTATGCTTCATGAGGCACAAATACCCAGCTTAATCAGAGGATTTATATATATATATATATATATATATATATATATATATATATATATATATATATATTTCAAACTTATCTAATTATCTTTTGCATAAATACAAAGGCTTTCTTAGGCCAAAACACCTAGCTAATCAATAATTAGATTTGTTTATTTTTCTTGGATACAAGACGTGCATAAGCCCATGTGACTTGAGCTCGGTCGACCAATCGATCGACTACAGTAAAGATCGGTCAACCAACCGGTCGATCGACTAAGTTTGCAAAGCTCTTGGGTTTTCTTGGTCGATCGGGCGGCCGACCGTTTTGCTGATTTTCTCGTCACCCTTTTAAATTTCTTATCATAACTTTTTATTCTTATATTTAATAAATATGATTTAAATTGCATTTCAAAGATAATGTTCAGGGCTCTCAGTTATCATGTGGTTAGATGAAAGAGATATGATCAGTAGTAAGAATCTCTATCTCTAAGTCAAATTAAGTGTTTAAACAGAGTTGAACGCTCAGTACCCTTATCTAAACTGACACAACCTATATAAATAGTAATTCCCTCAATGTGGAGGAGGATGATCAACTAAGTTTAGAAACTCTAGCACACAAGAGAGCCCCACCTGTAATCGCCATTAGTATAGACTCTGTCGCGATTATTTTTTGTGATTTGATTATACCCCAAATGAAGACTCAAAGAAGAAAGGGAACATGAAAGGGATGTGATTCTGTCGTGATTATTTTTTGTGATTTGATTATACCCCAAATGAAGACTGTCTTTTTTTTAATAAGGCATAAGAGTCTTTGTTTTTGAACATTACTTTCATCAATTTTCTTCCTAACCCTGAAAATCAAACAAGTCATCTTATTTTGACCAAGTATAAGAAATCCTAATCGTAATTTTCCTATTCCTTAAAATTGACTTAATTTCTTAAAAAAAATACATCAAAATATTGTTCTTACCTTTCAAAAAGTTATATATATATATATATTTTCTTTTTTTAGTTATATTAGTCATGTTAGAGCCCTCCCCCACACTTATCCATGCATTGTCCCCAATGTATGAAAGAAATGTACAGATGCATGAAATAGAATGTTAAAGAGGTGCATATAATATACAAAAATATGTACAATATCATGTTTCTCCCACACCTAGATCTTTTTCGGTCTCATCCCTCTAGCTCTTTTCACATCATTGCAATGGGTCCTCTTTATAGGGCATAGTGGGGAGGCCAAATTTTTTGTCATTTTAGCTCTTTTCCTCCCCAGTCTCACCTTCTTTAGGTTTTTCTTCCTCATATTTCTACATTCATTATTCAAAAATTGATCACACTTCTCAGTTGAAACTTATTCACTATGAATGCCTAAGAATTCTAACTCAGTTCCATTCATCTTCTCAAAACTGAGGTCAACACTTTCCCCTGGAGGTGTGTATTTAACCAAAACATCCCTAGTCGGTTCACCCAAACACATGAGTTTTTCTTCGAAGAGGTTTTCAAAAAGTAGGTCAATTGGAGGTTCTTGAATTATATTCTCATGCGATATGTCATTAATTGGCTCAGCGAAAGTGAAGATATTCAAATCAAATTTCCTTTTTTTAAAGGGGATTCTAAAATTAGGATCTCTAACATATGCCTTATCGTTAAGATAATTGCACTCATTCTTAAATAATTCATCAAGAAACATAGACCCATTCTCTATACCGTTACTTTCTTCATCATAATTGTTTTCAAAAGAGTTTACCTGTTTTGTCTCTTATCTTACGAGGTTATTTTTCTAGGTTGAAGACATTGACTTCTCTAGTCATGTCCCAAAGGTTAATCTCATAGACCCATTCCTATAATTACTAATAGCATTGGCAGTAGTAAGGAATGGGCGCTCTAGGATAACAGGAGTTTGAGCCTTAGACACAAGTTGTGTCTCAAGAACTATGAAATCAACTGGGTAGATAACTCCCCAACTCGGATAAGGACATCATTAATTTTCTCCTTTGGAACTTTCATAGAACGGTCAGCCAGTTGGATTGTGACTTGAGTTGGACTAAGATCGCCCAACCCGAGTTGTTGATAAATTGAGAATGGAAGTAGGTTGATACTCGCTCCCAAGTCAAGAAGTGTGTGACTAATCTTGGCTTATCCTATAGTGCAGGCAATGGTGGGACAACCCGGATCCTTGTACTTGACAGGGATCAGACCCGACAGTAGCTCACTAATGTTAGTGACTAAGAAGACTTTCTTCGGTACATTAGTCTTTCTCTCCTTAGTGCACATGTCCTTAAAAAAATTTGCAAAGGATGGGACTTGTTGGATGGCATCAAGGAGTGACACATTTATCTTCACTTGGTTGAAGATATCAATTATTTTATCTATGTGTGGATTCTATTTGTCGTTCTTTAGCATATTAGGAAATGGTACTATAGGCTTGCACACCTGACTAGTTGACTTATCTATTTCAGATTCGTCAGATTTGAAAGGATTGGGACTAGATGAAGTGGATGCTTGAGTGTGATTGTGCTGACTGGGATTCGATGGTGTTGACACTTGATTATCAACTTTCTTTCCCGATCTCAATATATGAACAACATTACTTTGATTCAATGATTGATCCTCAGCCAAATGAGCTTGTTGAGAATTCCTAAGATTCATAATTGGTTGACTGGGCAAGGTACCCTTTACCGCTCATTCTGTGGATTGGCTAATTGGCTCATTTAACCTTCTAACCTCTGTATTGTTTGCATGAGAAAATCCTGGTCCTTCATGTACCTTTCCATATTTCTCTCAAAATCAGTCATTCTTCTTTCAAGTTGAGGATTCTGGAAGGAAGATGGTGAAGCTTGGTTGGGAAAGTTTTGTTGATAATTTGAAATATTGTTGGGAGAATTGTGAGGGTAATTTAGAAAGCGGGGTTGATGATTGAAAGAATTATTCGAATGATGGAAGTGGCTTGCGTGGTTCGACCGTGGATGGTCATTGTTGTGTTGGCTCCATGAGAAATTTGGGTGATTTCTCCAACCAGGATTGTACTTTGGTGCATAAGGATCATTGTTCAGCCTTAAAAAGGCCGCATTCATCAGTTCTGAAAAGTGTTGTTGAGCTTGAAACACAGGACACTCCTCAAACACATGATTCATGGCTTGACAATAAGTACAGTCCGGAGTTGAAATTTAGTTCGGGTTGACTTGATTGACTGGACTTGGTTTCTTTGTTCTAATGCGTCCAGTCTTCTCGCTAGGTTAGCTAACTTTATGGATGATTCAATTGAATGGAGAACTCCTTTTGAAAAGCTGGAGTTTGAATTCCTAGAGCTTTCACTAGTTGGTTCCCATTGGATGGTCTTTTCAGCTAGATTCTCATATAAATCCTATCCTTCATTCTCATCCTTCTACAAGAATCCCTCTTGGCACATACTTTCTAAGATGGTCTTGGTTGAGTAGTCTAAATAATCATAAAGAATTTGGCATTGTCGTCATTTCTCTGTTCCATGATGAGGACATTAGATAAGAAGATCTTTGAAGCGTTCAAAGTACCTCCAAAACGGTTCACTAGACTCTTACTTGAACTGCATGATGTTTTTTCTAACGATAGCTGTCTTATGAATTGGATAGAATTTCTTCAAGAAGACCTTAATAAAACAGTCCCAGGATGTGATAGAGCAGGCCGCAAAGCTATAGTGTCATTTCTTGGCTAAGTCCTTAAGAGCGAAAAAGACAAATCTCAACCTAATAGCATCATCTGCAAGGTATGGGATTTTCATCATTAAGCATACTTTCTCAAATTCTCTTATTAAGAAATAAGCATCTTCGGACTCTAAGCCATGAAACTTAGGGAGTGTGTTGATGAACTGTGGCTTAAGCTCAAAGTTATGTTTACCAACCAATGGAAGTTAGATGCAGGATGGAAGTGAGGTTCTAATGGGATAGAACCTATCCTGCAAAGATGTCGGTTGAGCCATAACTAAATCTGGTCTTGGTTCGAACTTGGGTAGTGATGTGTTTCTAGTTAACATAGATGAATTAGGGTCTCTTGACCACACTTGCATACACAAACACAATTACAAATAAGTTCACAATAGTCAACAAGAGAAAACAACCAAGTCTAGTCTAAGGTAACCTTGACCTTGACAACTCCTAACTGGTTGATTGTTCACAGGAGGTATAATGTTGACTTTGACCACAAGCTAATCAGCCAGGTCAGGGAAAGATTGGTGGGAGGTATCCGCGTAAAAGCGACAGGCCTAATTAAGCCAAACCACCACCCTTCGGGGTTTCGCCCTTCAATCCCTTTCCTAGACACTGATTTGGCAAGAGTTAAATTCTAACACCTTCCCGCTAGGATAATCTAGTAGTGACTTTGATATGTCCCTAAGGCCAACGTCTATAAGATTTTACTTAGGCTTAGGTTGTGCGTTCTTGGAGATGGTTTGTGGGTTAAGGAAGGGTAATGACTTCCCCACCTTATCTTGATTTGCGTTTTGCCCTTAGAATTGATTGTGCAGAGTGTGCAAGATATAAAAAAGTAACATTGACAAGCAAATATCACCCAAGAATATTTCCTAACTATATGCTATGAATACATACCTTATCTCCAGCTATCTTCAACAGTAATTGTAAAAAAAACGTAATTCGACAAATGCCTAGAATGCAAGCCAAAACATTTTTTAGGCAGTTAATAATCACTCAGATTACTGTTGGATTAAAAACAGGGAGTGTGAATATCAAATATAGTAAGAATAATACACAAAAACTGTATTTTTGCAAAGCGGTATATCCTGCAAAAAAGAGTTTTTTAGTAGTCCACAAATTTTCAAACTTGCGCTGCAATTTCTTGAAATTCTGTTTCCTACTTTCGAGAGGAGGGTCACAGAATAGCAAGTCTTCTCCTGCAAAGCTTGAGTGCTAAATCTAAATCTTGATGTCCCTAAAATAAGACACCAAACTTGTTAAAAAACAAATACACCGTCCCTCCCCAGCAACGGCGCCAAAAATTGATTGTAAAATGAAAGTGATAAGAATTACCGTCTAGCTTTGGGCTAACGGGTCGTGTCCACGAGGGAGAATGCGATGAAAGCTTTTCGGTGTTTTTGTTTAGAAAGCAAGGAATGGTGTTATTTTTTCTTTTTAGTTGAAAAGAGAATGGAGAGAAGGGAAGTGATTTAAAAGAAAAATTGAAACTTAGACAAGGCTTTGGAAAGGTGATCTTTAAAATGTGTTAAAAATTGTTTGGTTATTTTTAATATAGGAAGAAGATCTGGGCTCACTATCTCACTATACAATGATGTGTTCTTCTCTTGAAATTCTTAGTGCCTCAACTTGATCATAGGCAAAAACTTAAGCTTGAGTTTAGAAAGTTTTAAGCAAAACAAATAAGATAGTTTGGAAAAGTTAACTCTTTTTCTTAAGAAATCATTTTGAATTGAATGTTAAATCATCAAGTCTTTCAAGTATGAAATATAAACAAGTCAAGTGATGTTTTTAAAAGAAGTTGAAGTTTAGAAATCCAAACCCATCCTCATGTGCCTTCAAAAATACTTTCAAAGAAGAAATGTTTAGTTTAGGCATGCATATGATTCCATTAGGTCTTTACATCAAAGCCATTCAAAAACAAGAGGGATCGAAGAGAGGGACGATAGTGAGCCCAGAAAATAAATTTAGCTACTCATGAAAGATGAAAAATAAGACATGTAAATAAAGTAAGACATACTCGTGAATTAGAGTGGAAGAAGAGAAAGCTTGATCCTTTATTGATGCCACTTCAATCTTCAGATTACAATCACTTTATTCCTCTCTCTCACTGGTATTTGAACTAAACTACATATTAGAAAATAGAGATACAACTTCTATACTATCTAACAAAGAGCCTAAACCTTAAAAATAAAGAGAAAAACTTAAACTAATTTTCGGTCCTTTTTTCTCTGAAAAATACAGTATTTATAGGTAAAAACCAAACGGGGGAGGTCGTACGAAGATAGGGGGACCAAACGCTCTCCCAACAAATCCTAACAAGCCGCGAAAACGCGGCTATCGCTGTGTTTCAGCAGCCATGGTGTGGCCAGGTGGCCACACCAGGTTGGTGGGTCTCGCTCGTTTGGTGACTCCCATTTATCTTCTGCTGATTTTCCCGTTTCAGCTCTAGGATTTGACGAAACAGCCTTTGATCTTTGGCTTTAACAACCTGATTTGGGAAGATTCATTTTAACCAGTTTTCAATCTCTTTCATTTGCCATGATCTGCCTTGATTTTCTAATTTCAAATTAATTCTGGATTAAATCAGAATTTTATGGGCTTTTAGGCTCGTTTCTCTTTTTTATCCTTAAGCAATGGGCCTGCATTTTATAAAGAAAAAAGGACTTATTAATTTGATTTATTTAGATAATAAACATGGTAATGTGATAATATATATGCAATATATGTGACCGATCACACCCCCACACTTATCTTTTGCTCGCCCTCGAGCAAAACATCAAAACTAATCCTAATCAATAATTAGACCACTTTCGTTGGTCGCTCATTGCACTAAGCATGTGCAACAAGTAGTTAAACCTCTAGGTTACTCCTAGAGGACGAGTTTTGCCTCGTGAGGGTTTTCAGTGGATTGCACCCACAAAATCCATTAAGAATGAGAAAAATGTTAGTAATTTTGAAAAGCATTTTGAAAAGAGAAAATATTTGAAGTATATTTGTAAGAGTTCAAGTGATCTATAAGTTATAGGAATATCAAACTTTTCATTCCTAAACTTAATCTCTATTTAAAAACATGTCCTTAATCAAAGTAAGAAGTCAAATTGTATTTCTCATCTGGTCTATTACTTTACCTTGAGTCATATGCTCCTTCGTGACCGTGAAGTTTGACTAAGGGTTCTTTAACATTAACTCTTATGTCTTATTTATATTTATTTTTGGTGGTACTTATTTCTCAATTCTATTAGGCTTTCTAATCTGCTCATGTAACAAACCTTTAGTCGGTGACACCCAAACTAGACAGTCTCAGGGTACCAGGTGAGAAAACACCCCTAAGGATTTAAAGACTCGAGCATATAAGGCCACGAAACCAAGGGTTTTTATTTATAAAATGAACCCCTTTTAGGCGTGAATACTTATGCTTCATAAGGCACAAATACCCAGCTTAATCAGAGGATTTATATATATATATATTTCAAACTTATCTAATTATCTTTTGCATAAATACCAAGGCTTTCTTAGGCCAAAGCACCTAGCTAATCAATAGTTAGTTTTTTTATTTTTCATAGATATACATATATATATTTTTTCTTTTTTTTTATAAGGCATAAGAGTCTTTATTTTTGAACCCCAAGTGTGTAAGTGTGTAAGGTGTGCATATTTCTTCAAGGTAAAGATCAAGACTACATTACTTTCTTCAATTTTCCTCCTAACCCTGAAAATCAAACAAGTCATCTTATTTTGACCAAGTATAAAAAATCCTAATTATGATTTTTCTATTCCTTAAAATTGACTTAATTTCTTATAAGAGAAATACATCAAAATATTGTTCTTACTGTTCAAAAAGTTATATATATATATATAATATATATATATATATATATATATATATATATATATATATATATATATATATATTCTATTTTTTAGTTAAATTAGTCATGTTAGTCATGTTAGAGCCCTTTCCTACACTTATCTCATGCATTATCCCCAATGTATGAAAGAAATGTATAGATGCGTGAAATGGAATGTAAAAGAGGTGCATATATTATACAAAAATATGTACAACATCGTGTTTCTCCCACACCTAGATGTTTTTCGGTCTCATCCCTCTGGCTCTCTTCCCATCATCCAATGGGTCCTCTTTATAGGACATAGTAGGGAGGCCAATTTTTTTGTCATTTTAGCTCTCTTCCTCCCCTATCTCACCTTCTTTAGGTTTTTCTTCCTCATATTTCTACATTAATTATTCAAAAATTGATCACACTTCTCGGTTAGAACTTTCTCACTATGAATGCCTAGGAATTCTAACTCAGTTCCATACATCTCCTCAAAACTGAGGTCAACACTTTCCCCTGGAGGTGTGTATTTAACCAAAATGTCCCTAGTCGGTTCATCCAAACACATGAGTTCTTTTTTGAAGAGGTTTTCAAAGAGTAGGTCAATTAGAGGTTCTTGAATTATATTCTCATGCGATATATCATTAATTTGCTCAGCGAAGTGAAGATATTCAAATCAAATTTTCTTTTTTTAAAGGGGACTCTAAAATTAGGATCTCTGATATATGCATTATCATTAAGATAATCACATTCATTCTTAAATAATTCATCAAGAAACAGAGACTCATTCTCTATACCTTCACTTTCTTCATCACAATTGTTTTCAACAAAGTTTACCTCAAATGTTTGGTCTCTTATCTTATGAGGTTTTTTTCTAGGTTGAAGACATTGACTTCTCTAGTCATGTCCCCAAAGGTTAATCTCATAAACACATTCCTACAATTAATAATAGTATTGGCAGTAGTAAGGAATGGGCGCCCTAGGATAATAGGAGTTTGAGTCCTAGGATTGAACACAGGTTGTGTCTCAAGAATTATGAAATCAACTGTGTAGATAAACTCCCCGACCTGGATAAGAACATCATTAATTTTTCCCTATGGAACTTTCACAGAATGGTCAGCCAGTTGGATTGTGACTCGAGTTGACTAAGATCGCACAACCCGAGTTGTTGATAAATTGAGAATGGAAGTAGGTTGATACTTGCTCCTAAGTCAAGAAGTGCGTGACTAATCTCGGCTTGTCCTATAGTGCAGGCAATGGTGGGACAACCCGAGTCCTTGTAATTGACAGGGATCGGACCCGACAGTAGCTCACTAATGTTAGTGGCTAAGAAGATTTTCTTGGGTACATTAGTCTTTCTCTTCTTAGTGCACATGTCCTTAAGAAATTTTACATAGGATGGGACTTGTTTGATGGCATCAAGTAGTGACACATTTATCTTCACTTGGTTGAAGATCTCAATTATTTTATCCATGTGTGGATTATGTTTGTTGTTCTTTAGCCTATTAGGAAATGGTACTATAGGCTTGTACACCTGACTAGTTGACTTATCTATTTCAGATTCGTCAGATTTGGAAGGATTGGGACTAGATGAGGTGGATGCTTGAGTGTGATTGTGTTGACTGGGATTAGGTGGTGTTAACACTTGATTATCAACTTTCTTTTCTGACCTTAATGTATGAACAACAATATATTGATTCAATGATTGATCCTCAGCCAAATGAGCTTGTTGAGGATTCTTAGGATTCATAATTGGTTGACTGAGCAAGGTACCCTTTTGCCTCTCATTCTATGGATTGGCTAATTGGCTCATTTGACCCTCTAGTCTCTGTATTGTTTACATAAGAGAATCTTGGTTCTTCATGTACCTTTCCATATTTCTCTCAAAATCAGTCATTCTTCTTTCAAGTTGAGGATTCTGGAAGGAAGATGGCGGAGCTTGGTTGGGAAAGTTTTGTTGATAATTTGAAATATTGTTGGGGGAATTGTGAGGATAATTTGAAAAGTGGGGTTGATGATTGGAAGAATTATTGGAATGATGGAAGTGGCTTGCATGGTTCGTTCGTAGGTGGTCATTGTTGTGTTGGCTCCATGAGAAATTTGGGTGATTTCTCCAGCTAGGATTGTACGTTGGTGCGTAAGGATCATTATTTGGCCTTGAAAAGGTCGCATTCATCGGTTCTGAAAAGTGTTGTTGAGCTTGAAACATAAGACACTCCTCAAACACATGATTCATGGCTTGACAATAAGTACAGCCCAGAGTTGGAATTTGGTTTGGGCTGACTTGATTGACTAGATTTGGTTCCTTAGTTTCTAATGCTTCCAGTCTTCTCGCTAGGTTAGCTAACTTTGCCTCGTTAGCAATGGATGATTCAATTGAATGGAGATCACCTTTTGAAGAGATGGAGTTTGAATTCCTAGAGCTTTCACTAGTTGGTTCCCATTGGATGGTCTTTTCAGTTAGATTCTCATATAAATCCCATCCTTCATTCTCATCCTTCTGCAAGAATCCCCTTGGCACATACTTTCTAAGAGGGTCTTGGTTGAGTAGCCTAAACCATCATAAAGAATTTGGTATTGTCGCCATTTCTCTATTCCATGAGGAGGACATTAGATAAGAAGGTCTTTAAAGCGTTCAAAGTACCTCCAAAATGGTTCACTAGGTTCTTGCTTTAACTGCATGATGTTTTTTCTAACGAGAACGATCTTATGAATTGGATAGAATTTCTTCAAGAAGACCTTGATGAAACCATCCCAGGATGTGATACAGCAGGCCGCTAAGCTATAGAATCATTTCTTGGCTAAGTCCTTAAGAGCGAAAGGGACAAATCTCAACCTAATAGCATCATCTGCAAGGTGTAAAATTTTCATCATTTAGCATACTTCCTCAAATTCTCTTATGAAGAAATAAGAATCTTCGGACTCTAAGCCATGGAACTTAGGGAGTGTGTTGATGAATTGTGGCTTAAGCTCAAAGTTGTGTTCACCAACTGATGGAAGTTGGATGCAGGATGGAAGTGAGGTTCTAATGGGATAGAACCTATCCTGCAATGATGTCGGTTGAGCCATAACCGAATCTGGTCTTGGTTCAAACTTGGGTGGTGATGTGTTTCTAGTTAACCTAGACGAATTAGGGTCTCTTGATCACACTTGCACACACAAACACAATCACAAATAAGTTCACTAATAGTCAACAAGAGAAAACAATCAAGCCTAGTATAAGGTAACCTTGACCTAGACAATTCCTAACTAGTTGATTGTCCACAGGAGATATAATGCAGACTTTGAACTCAAGCTAATCAGCCAGGTCAGGGCAAGATTGGCGGGAGGTATCCGCGCAAAAGCGACGGGCCTAATTAAGCCAAACCACCAGCCTTCGGGTTTCACCCCTCAATATCTTTCCTAGACACTAATTTGGAAAGAGTCAAATTCTAACACCTTCCCCTTAGGATAATATCCTAGTGAGTTCGAGATATCCCTAAGGCCAACGTCTATCAGATTTTTACTTAGGCTTATGTTGTGCGTGCTTGGAGATGGTTTGTGGGCTAAGAAAGGGTAATGACTTCCCCACCTTATCTTGATTTGGGTTTTGCCCTTAGAATTGATTGTGCAGAGTGTGCAAGATATAAAAAAGTAACATTAACAAGCAAATATCACCGAAGAATGTTTTCTAACTATGTGCTATGCATATGTACCTTGTCTCCATTTATCTTCAACAGTAATTGTAAAAGAAATGTAATTAGACAAATGCCTAGAATGCAAGTCTAAATATTTTTTAGGCAATTAACAATCACTCAGATTACTGTTGGATGAAAATCAGGGAGTGTGAATATCAAATATAATAAGAATAATACAAAAAAACTGTATTTTTTCAAAGCGGTATGTCCTGCAAAAAAGAGTTTTTTAGTAGTCCACAAATTTTCAAACTTGCGCTGCAATTTCTTGAAATTCTGTTTCCTACTTTCGAGAGTAGAGGCACAGAATAGCAAGTCTTCTCCTGCAAAACTTGAGTGCTAAATCTGAATCTTGATGTCCCTAAAAGAAGATACCAAACTTGTTAAAAAAACAAATACACAATTCCCTCCCCGGCAACGGCGCGAAAAATTGATTGTAAAATGAAAGTGATAAGAATTACCATCTAGTTTTGGGCTAACGGGTCGTGTCCACGAGGAGGAATGCGATGAAAGCTTTTCGGTGTTTTTGTTTAGAAAGCAAAGAATGATGTTGTTTTTTTTTAGTTGAAAAGAGAATGGAGAGAAGGGAAGTGATTTTAAAGAAAAATTGAAACTTAGACAAGGTTTCGGAAAAGGTGATCTTTAAAAAGTGTTGAAAATTATTTGGTTGTTTTTAATATAGTAAGAAGATCTGGGCTCACTTTCTCACTACTCAATGATGTGTTCTTCTCTTGAAATTCTTAGTGCCTTAACTTGATCATAGGCAAAAACTTAAGTTTGAGCTTAGAAAGTTTTAAGCAAAGCAAATAAGATAGTTTGGAAAAGTTAACTCTTTTGTTTTTAAAAGAAGTAGAAGTTTAGAAATCCAAACCCATCCTCATGTGCCTTCAAGAACACTTTCAAAGAAGAAAGGCTTAGTTTAGGCATGCATATGATTCCATTGGGTCTTTACATCAAAGCCATTCAAAAACAAGAGGGATCGAAGAGAGGGACGATAGTGAGCCCAGAAAACAAATTTAGCTACTCATGGAAGATGAAAAATAAGACATGTAAATAAAGCAAGACATACCCGTGAATTGGAGTGAAAGAAGAGAAAACTTGATCCTTTATTGATGTCACTTCAATCTTTAGATTACAATCACTCTATTCCTCTCTCACTGGTATTTGAACTGAACTACAAATTAGAAAATAGAGATACAACTTCTATACTATCTAATAAAAAGCCTAAACCTTAAAAACAAAGAGAAAAACATAAACTAATTTTCGTTCCCTTTTTCTCTGAAAAATACAGTATTTAGAGGCAAAAACCAAACGGGGGAGGTCGTACGAAGATAGGGGAGCAAATCTCCCCCAACAAATCCTAACAAGTCGCAGAAACGCGATGATGGCCGCGTTTCCACGGCTATGGTGTGGCCAGGTGGCGACACCAGGTTGGTGGGTCTCGCTCATTTGGTGACTCCCCTTTATCTTCTGCTGGTTTTCCCGTTTCAGCTCCAGGATTTGACGAAACAGCCTTTGATCTTTGGCTTTAACCACCTGATTTGGGAAGATTCATTTTAACCAGTTTTCAACCTCTTTGATTTGCCATGATCTGCCCTGATTTCTTGATTTCGAATTAATTCTAAATTAAATTAGAATTTGATGGGCTTTTGTGTTTGTTTCCCTTTCTTATCCTTTAGCAATGGGCCTGCATTTTATAAAGAAAAATAGGACTTATTAATATGATTTATTTAGATAATAAACATGGTAATGTGAATATATATGCAATATATGTAACTGATGAAATGTTACTTTTCTATATCCTGCACACTTTGTGTAATCAATCTTAAGGGCTTGTCCTATAAACAAGATAAGGTGGGGAAGTCATTACCCTCCCTTAGCCCACAAACAATCTCCTCACTCACTAACCCAAGCCTAATTAAAACTAAGTAGATGTTGGCCCTAAGGACATCTCAGACTCAATAGGAGATTGACCTAAGGGGAAAGTTGATTAGAATTTGACTCTTGCCAAATCGGTGTCAAAGGTTGAAGATTGAAGGGTGAAACCCCGAAGGTTGGTGGTTTGGCATAATTAGGTCCGTTGCTTAGGCACGAATACCTCCCACTAATCTTGCCCCTACCTGGCCAATTAACTTGTGGTCAGATTCAGCAATATACCCCTGTGGACAGTCTAACCAGTTAGGAGTCGTCTAGGGCTAAGGTTTACCCTAACTTAGATTAGATTTTTTTCTTTTTGTTTGTTTATTTATTTATTTCTCCTTGTTTGATTTTCATAATTCTTGTGTGATATGGCTTATAACAATAACTTTTTCAATTTTAATGGTAATCCATATTTCACCCCATTTGACTCGGATAATTCCAACTAGATTTTTTACAATATGATCAACCAAATACACCGGGTTGGACTTATCCGAATCAATACAACCCATGTCCCCAATCTTATGACCATAACTTCTAAAATAATTCCAATTCTTCACAGAGTCATTGGGGATTAACCTCCTCCGAGTCTAATTTTCAACCAACTTGTCCTCCTTATCCACCTTGTCCACAATTTTCAGAATATTCATTCCCCGATTTTGTTTCCTATACTCCTTTTCTAGACCAACACATTGAAGAAAAATCCGAGCCAGAAAAGAGTATAGAAGCCATGCAGGAGGCCGAACGAAAATTTCAGGCCTTCCCAATTCCACAATATTTCCAAGATTCATACTTAGTTCCACTAGTTCAAAATAGAAAACCATCAATCTTGGAAATGAGTATGCGTGAGTTCGAGCAACAATCACAAAATCTGATAGACTCACGATTTCACCATAAATTCCAAAATAAAACTTCATCTTTTCAAGACCAATCGCAACAAAACGATGAACCAATCGACTATGAACAACTGTTTGAAGCCATGACTCAAGCTCAGATCACTCATAATTATGACATAGTTATAATGGTCAAAACTCTCCATTCTCACTCTTTGACAATTCCTGATGTCGCTAACCATTCCGTTAAAGCCAAAGAATCATGTTGTTTTGGAAAATAAGATTCCATTTCAGCACACCCATTTGAACTTGCCCAAACTCTAAATTTTAAAAACCACATTGACATTTTGGCAAGTTATCCCTTTCCTGAAATTGAACTTGAGAATGAATATGATCCTGAACCTCAACTTGGTAATTCAATTCTATTTCCTGATTCAATAATGACTCTGGTGTCTTCACCTGATTTCAATCCTTCTCCAGAGTCCACATTTGCCTGTCCAACGGGAAATTGAATCACCAATCTTTTAGATCATCATATTGAACTTGACCAATTTCACACTTTTGAAAGTCTTATTGACAAATTAGCAAGTTCTCATTTTTACGAAATTGAACTCAATGAGGAATTTGACCTTGAGTCTCAAATTTGTGATCCAGTTCAAATTTTTGAATTAATATTGACTCCTATTTTGCTACCTGGTTTCAGCAATATTTTAGAGTCAGTTTTGATTTTCATACCTGTCATTCTTGAACTTGAATCACCAATCTTAGAAAGTCACATTCCATTGTGGGAAAATGAATGTGGACTTGAGTTTCAACTTCTTTATTTAGACCCACTTACTGAACAAATTTTGACTCCTGAACCTTTACTTGACTTCAGTTATTTTCCTGATTCGATTATAGTCCATGCCCTTCCTGATTCCAGATCAATCATTCCATCTTATCATACTGCATTTTAGGAGAGAGGTGTTGATAATAATGACTCTGAAATTAGTTTGAAAATTTGAAAATTAGATGGGGTAAAATTCTTAATAAAAATCATTCATATATACATCATTTTAGTGGGTTATATAAGAGAGGTTTCTGGTGGGCTCCTCCGAACTCCACGCAAATTAGATTGGGCCGCATTTCGTGGACCAATCAGACCACTACCGGAACCACCACCTTAAGGTAATATTTTTCTTCCCTTTCTTCTTTTTCATGCATCTATGTATTAATTCATACATTGAGGACAATGCATGAGAGAGGTGTGGGGGAGGGTTCTAACATAACTTAAGTTTTCTTTTATTATTAAAAAAATTTATCATTAACATTTTCTTTACTTTTAAAAACTTTTTGAAAATAGAAACAATATTTTGACATATTTTTTGTAAGAAATTAAGTCAATTTTAAGGAATAGGAGAATCATAATTAGGATTTCTTATACTTGGTCAAAATAAGATTATTTGTTTGATTTCTAAGGTTAGGAAGAAAATTTGTGAAAGTAATTTAGTTTTGATCTTTACCTTGATAATATATGCATGTTTTATACACTAACACACTTAGGGTTCAAAAACAAAGATTCTTATGCCTTATTTAAAAAAAAGAAAACGGAATATATATATATATCTATATAAAAATCCTCTCATTAAGCTAGGTATTTGTACCTCATAAAGCATAAGTATTCACGCCTAAAGGCGGTTCATAAAATAAAATCCTTAGTCCTGTGGCCTTGTTTGCTCGAGTCCTTAACTCCTTGGGGTGTCTTCTCACCCGGTGCCCTAAGATCGTTGATTTGGGAGTCGCCGGTTAAAGGTACGTTACATAAGCAGATTAGAAAGCCTAATAGAACTAAGAAATAATACAACCAAAAATAAATAAATAAATAAGGTATAAGAGTTAGAGTTAAAGAATCCTTAGTCAAAATTTCACGGTCACAAAGGTGCATATGACTTAGGGTAAAGTAATAGACTATATGAGAAGTACAATTTGACTCCTTACTTTGATTGATAATAAATTTTTGAATAGAGACTAAGTTTAGGAATGAAAAATTCAGTCTTCCGATAACTTATAGATTACTTAATTCTTACAATAATATTTTAAATATTTTTCTCTTTCAAAATGTGTTTTCAAAATACTAACATTTTTCTCTTTTTTATGAATTTTGTCGGTGCAATCTACTGAAAATCCTCACGAGATAACACTCATCCTCTCGGGGAAACCTAGAGGTTTAACGGCTTGTTGCACATGCTCAGTGCAATTGCGTGTGGTCCAATAATTTTTGGTTTAGTTTTGTTGTTTTGCTTGAGGACGAGCAAAAGATAGGTATAGGGGTGTGATCGGTTGCTGATATTGCACATTCATTGTCACATTCTCATACTTATTATATAATAAACTTTTCTTTTAATCCTAATTATTTTCTAATTTATATGCAGGCCCATTGTTAAAGGAAAGGAAAGAGACACGAGCCCAAAAGCTCATCAAAATTCTGATTAAATTCAAAATTAATTCGAAATTAGAAAATCACGACAGATCATGGCGAATCAGAGAAGTTAAAAACTGGTTAAAACAAATCTTCTAAAATTAATTGGTTAAAGCCAAAGATCGAAGGCAGTTTTGTCAAATTCAGGAGCTGAAACGGAAATTCCAGAACCAGATAAAATCAAATCACAAAATTAGGAGTTGTACCCCCCAGTGTGGCCACCTGGCCACACCCAAGCTGCGAAAACGCGGCCAACATTGCGTTTTCGCGGCTTTGTTAGAGAAGTTAGGGGAGCGTTTGCTCTCCCTATCTTCGTACACTCCTCCCCGTTGGGTTTTGGTTATAAATACTGGGTTTTTCAGAAACCACAAGGAGCGACCATGCAGAGATAGATTTTAGGCCAGTTTTTCATTCTTTTTAGTGTAAGTTTTTATTTTTCTTTTTGTATAATTTTTCAGTTTTATTTATATAATTCAGAGGAAATTAGAGTTTCATAGGAGAACGAGAGTGAAGCTTGTACTGAGAGTGACACCCGTGTAAGTTGTGTTTCTCTTCTCTTATTGTTACCATATTGAATCTAAAGTACATATTTTATATCTTTCTTTATTTTTGTGTTCTTCTTCTTCTTTTCTACTTCTCCTCTTTGGTACCAATTACTATCCAAGTGAGTCTTATAGCATCGAAAGAGCCTTGCCTTTGCGAGTGCCACTGATAGCTCATGACGGTGGATCTTAGTCTCAATCTATATCATTTTATACTTGTATCATCTTGATGATGTAAAGTGAAAGAGACGGGAATCAACTCTTATAAGCTATGCGCTGATTGCCTCCATTTCAAGGTAACATCGTTGCCACAGATTCAAGGTAAGTATTTGGCCAGAAGAAGTAAGTATTTTTTTAGGTTTTTTTTTCTTCTCTTTTAACTTTTAGTTTAGATCACCAACACCACGATCTATCAACTCTTTTTCACTCTTTTTAATTTCTTTGTATAAGTCCATCTTCTATTTTCTCCACCTTCTCAATCTACCACCTGAAAATCACCTAGAGGGGTGGTGAATAGGTGATAATGCTAATCAATGAATAATTTAAAACTTATAATGCAACAATCTCACAAAGCAAGTGAATATAGCAATGAATGTAGAGAGCAAGTAATAAGAGCAATGAAAATGGAGCAAGAATTAAGAGCAAGTAAACCAAACGCAAACACCGAGAATTGTTATCGAGGTTCGAGCACCCAGCTCTACTTCCCCGCCTTCCCCAGAAGGATTCCAACCACTTCCACTATCACAAAGATGTTACAAATCCACCGGAGTACCCAACTCCACAATCTCAAGTACAAGTAATCTCTTAGTAGTCAAAAGAACACAAACTCTCTCTTGCAAAATTCTCTTCCTTACAATGACCTTAGAGAATAATGAGTAGGAATGAAGCTCTTGTGTGCAAGGAGAAAAGAAAAGGAAATCAAAGATTCTTGAAAGCACTTGAGAAAATAAGAGAGAATTTCAGCACAAAAACCAAGAAACCAAGTCTTTTTGAATGCCTTAAACTTGTGGAAATTTTGATAATTTTTCTAGTAAACAACCTCTCCCTAAACACCCCTATTTATAGGAGAGGGCTAGGGTTTAGAGATAAAACATATTTAAGGCTAATCAGAAAGTATTAAAACCAAAACATGTCACTTAAACACACTTAAGTGAGAAAAGGACAAAAATAAACCAGCTCAGAAAAATAGCCGTTACTGTTTAAACGGCTAGCTCGGTCGACCGCTAGTTCAAAAAAATAGCCGTTACTGGCTAACGGTCGACCGGCCGGTCGACCCAAACAAACAGAGAGCAGAGTCTTTCAGGCAGGCATGTCTCGGTCGACCGTCCGGGTCGACCGTGAAATGTGCACACTGATACGTGCAGCTGCCAGAACTCCGGTTGCCTGGGTCGGCCGACCGGCTTGACCTGACATGGGTCGGTCGACCCAGGCGGTCGACCGGCTCAGGTCAAAAGCCAAAACAAAAACGGATTTTTGAGGAGAAATCTATTTTTAACAAAATAGTTTTGAATAGGAATATATATAATGGATAAAAATAAGTTTGTAGGCTGAAGATTGTATACAAACTATTTTTGTACATAATATAGGAAATATGTTTGGAAACAAGATGTGTACAAAAACGTATGTGATAGAGCTTCAAACCTATTCACTATTCTTTAACAAAACTCTAAACTAAAAACAATCTAATAATTTATCTTGAGCAATCTTGAAGTCTTGAGCCATGCAATGCCTTACTAGAGCCTTCTCTTCTATGTTCCTTTCTTGATGTGCAAAACGCCTTCTTTGCTTCATGAACCTAGAAGTTCTTGCAATAGCTAAGCAATGGCCTCCAAATATGGTACTAACCTAAAACTTATCTTAAACAAACTAATTAGTACTAAATAGCTCTTATTTGTTTTGTTATCATCAAAACTCTAAACAAATGGAGAGTGAGAGTGTAACCTTTTGGGCCAACAATCTCCCCCTTTTTGATGATGACAAAACAAATAGGCTATAAACAAAAATATAGGGGAGGAGAAAGCTCCCCCTCAAATTATGCTATATTAAACAAAGAAAAACAATGTAATTTGTAATTTGCAAGTAAACACCATGAAACCAAAAACCATAAACATCATGAGATATAAAATACTTGCAAAACACTTAAACAAGAATTCATGAAAACACATCAAAAACTAAAAACATGTATAAGCTCATATGGAACCAAAACCATATGAACTCATATTTTTATCATAAAAACTCATTCTCCCCCTTTTTGTCATACATCAAAAAGGGTTATGAAAACATTTTTATTCAATAACACAAACATTAAGTTCACCACAAATGAAGGAAAATCTAGCAAAATCAAGTGGTTTAGTGAAAATATCGGCTAGTTGCAAATCCGTAGAAACATAATCAATATCTATATCTCCTTTCTCAAAATGATCTCTAAGAAAGTGATATCTAATCTCAATGTGCTTGGTCTTACTATGTTGATTTACATTCTTTGTCATATGTATAGTACTAGTATTATCACAAAATATTTTATATAGTTATAATGCAAATCATAATCAAGGAGAGTATGTTTCATCCAAAGGACTTGTGCACAACAAGCCCCCGCGGCAACATACTCCGCCTCGGCGGTTGAGAGAGCTACGGAATTTTATTTCCTAGAGGACCATGAAACAAGACAATTACCAAGAAATTGACATGTCCCACTAGTACTCTTTCTATCTACTCTACAACCCGCATAGTCGGCATCCGAATAACTCGTCATTGAGAAATCTCCGGTTTCGGATACCATAGACCCATTCCAATCATTCCCTTAATATAACGAATAATGCATTTTACCTCAATAAGATGAGACTCTTTGGGACACGATTAAAATCTAACACAAAGACACACACACTAAACATGATATCCGGCCTACTTGCCGTCAAATACAAAAGACTACCTATCATGCTTCTATACAATTTAATATCAACATTTTTACCTTGGTCATCCTTATCAAGCTTGGTGGTAGTTGCCATGGGAGTGTTGCAAACCTTTGAGTCTTCAAGTCCAAACCTCTTTACGAGTTCCTTTGCGTATTTGGCTTGACATATGAAGTTCCCATCTTGCAATTGCTTGATTTGGAGTCCAAGAAAGAAATTAAGCTCACCCATAGAAGACATTTCAAACTCACATTGCATAACCTTTTCAAATTCCTTGCATAAAAACTCATTAGTAGAACCAAAAATTATATCATCAACATAAATTTGCACAATTAAAATGTCATTATCAACATGCTTGGTGAATAGTGTTGTATCTACTTTGCCTTTAATAAAATCATTTGAAATGTGAAAACTAGAAAGCCTTTCATACCAAGCTCTTGGAGCTTGTTTCAATCCATACAAAGCTTTATCAAGTTTAAAAACAAAATCGGGATGAACATGATCAACAAAACCGGGAGGTTGAGCAACATAAACTTCTTCATTTATAAAACCATTTAAAAATGCACTTTTCACATCCATTTGAAAAAGTTTAAAATTTTTGAAAGATGCAAAAGTTAGTGTCATCCGTATGGCTTCAAGCCGTGCTACGGGTGCAAAGGTCTCCTCAAAGTCAATTCCCTCAACTTGAGTGTAACCTTGGGCCACTAACCTAGCCTTATTCCTAATCACATTTCCGGACTCATCCATCTTGTTTCTAAAGATCCACTTAGTACCAATTATTGGTCTATCGTGGGGCCTAGGAACAAGGTGCCAAATTTGGTTGCGCTCAAATTGATTGAGTTCCTCTTGCATGGCTAGCAACCAATATGAGTCCGCCTCGGCTTCGAGGATGCTTTTGGGTTCAAAATGAGAAATGAAAGCAAAGTTACCACATAGTTCATGGAGTTTGGAGCGAGTTGTTATCCCTTTAGATGCATCACCTAAGATGAGCTCCTTGGGATGATTTGTGACATATCTCCAAGCTTTAGGAAGCGGTTGAGAGCTTTCCTCTTTATCCTCTTGAACGTTACCAATTGGTTCTTGCTTATCATCTTGAGCGGGTGAGTCCTTCAAGGATAGTCTCTCCATGTCTTCACCTAATGGTTCAATCTCTACAACATTCTCAACAAACACATTAGATTCTTCAAATTTAACATGCATGGATTCTTCAATGGTAAGTGAAGATCTATTGAATACTTTATAAGCTTTACTAGTTGTAGAATATCCAACAAAGATTGCTTCATAAGCCTTAGCATCAAATTTACCCAAGTTATCTTTGGTATTCAAAACAAAACACTTGTAACCAAAAACTTTGAAATATGCAACATTAGGTTTTCTAGAATGATACATTTCAAAAGATGTTTTGGAAGAATTTTTACATAAATAAATACGATTTGATATATAGCATGCGGTGTTTACGGCCTCGGCCCATAGATATTGAGGGAGGTCATACTCACTTATCATTGTCCTAGCCATCTCTTGAAGTGTTCTATTTTTCCTTTCTACAACTCCATTTTGTTGTGGAGTTCTAGGACAAGACATTTCATGCTTAATTCCCTTTTCATCACAATAAGTCATGAAGAGTTGGTTAACAAACTCACCACCTCTATCACTCCTTATTCTCAAAATCGAAAAACCTTTTTCTTTTTTAACTCTTTTTCGAAAAATCTTAAAACGAGAAAAGGTTTGATCTTTGTGTTCCAAGAAGAAAACCCAAGTGAAACGGGAAAAATCATCAACTAAAACAAATGCAAATCTACTACCATTTAAGCTCTTAGTTTTAGTTGGTCCAAAAAGATCCATATGAATTAATTCTAAAGGCCTAGTTGACATGATATCCTTAATTGGTTTGAAGGAAGACTTGGTTTGTTTCCCAAGTTGGCACGCACCACAAATGCGGTCTTTCTCAAACTTCAAGTAAGGAATACCCTTCACCAATCCTTTGAATTAATCCTAGAAAGATGGTCAAAAGATGCATGTCCTAATCTTCTATGCCAAAGCCAAGAATTTTCATCAAAAGCATTTAAGTATTTAGTAGAACATTTCACATTAAGCATGTCAATGATATAAACATTATCATCACGAAAACCGGTGAGAATACAATCATTGGTTTTAACATCAAAAATCTTGCAAGAAGAATCATCAAAAACAACTTTAAGTCCACGATAATAAAATTGACTATGCTAAGCAAATTATGTTTCAAACCATCAACAAGTACAACATTTTCTATAGTAGGAGATGCACCAATTTGAATGTTACCTATACTGATGATAGTGCCTTTGGAGTCATCCCCGAAGGTGACGGAGCCACCTTCCTCGTACCTTGATAGGGTTGTAAAGTTATTGATGTCCCACGTCATGTGTCTTGAACAACCACTATCAAGGTACCACCACTCCCTACGTCTTGGAGCCTTGGTGTGTACCTACATCAAATAATTTAGGACTTGATTTTGGTACCCACATTTTCTTGGGTCCTAAAGAGTTAGTTTCATTGATCCAAATAAGATTATTTGATCTATTCACTTGGTCATAACAAAATTTAGCCAAATGTCCATTCTTACCACAATATGTGCATCTATACACTCTACCATATTTAAAAGCATAGTGAGTGTGTGATTTGTGAGCATGAGAGTTGTGAGCATGAAAAGATTTAGCATGAGAAGTGTTATGTGTAGTGTGAGCATGAGGAATCTTAACATGTGAATCTTTAGCATGAGAGGTGTGCTTTTTGGAAAACATTTCTTCAAGTTTCTTAGTGTTAAAAGCACAATCTTTTAAAGTCTTTCAAAAATCAACAATTCTTGTTTTTAAAGAAAAAATTTCTTTTTCATCAATCTTAGGAAATTTTGCTTTACAAGCAACTTTGTAAGCACTAAATTCATTTTGGGTAGAAATGAGAGTTGAAGAAATTTCATCTTTTTCTTTAGAAATAATAGCAAGTTGATTCTTAAGAAAAGCAACTTCCTTTTCCAATTTAGAGCATACAATCTTTTTATTATCATATGTTTCTGAAAGTTCAACAAAGGGATGAACAAGATCTTCTTTACTTAAATCATCATCTTCTTCATCAAGAGGTTGAGGGGTTAACTTTGGTGTGTTTGCCATGAAACACATATTCGCTATATCCGCCTCTTCCTCGGACTCGCTTTCCGAATCTCAAGTTGCCTTGTACGCTTTCTTTTCTTCCGGTTTCTTTGGCTTGAAGGAGGAGGTCATCTTCTTCTTGAACTCCGGGCAATCCGCCATGATATGTCCGGGTTTTCGGCAATTGTAGCATATAATTCTTCTCTCCTCTTTGCCTTCAAATTTCCTTCGGAATTGAGCTTGTTCCTCCGGTACATTCTCTTCACATTGCGAACAAGTAGTGATAGCTCCTCATCTTCTTCTTCATCTTCTTCATCGTCTTCAAGAGTGGATGAAGGCTATGGATTTCTTCTTTAGTGGAGCGGCCTCTTCTCTTGCTTTCTTTTCCATCTCATGGGTCTTTAAGTTCCCAATGAGACTAATTAGGTCCATCTCATCCTTGTTGTTCAATTCTTTTAAGGTGGTGGCCTTGATCTCCCATGATGTAGGAAGTGCCCGAATCACTTTTCGCACCTTTTGGTCATTGGAGATGTCATCACCTAAAGAAGAAAGAGCATTGGTGATTTTAGTAAATCTAGTAATCATACAATCAATAGATTCTTCATCAATCATTTTAAAGGATTCATATTGGGACCTTAAGAGATCTATCTTAGCTCTCTTAACTTGTGAAGTCCCCTCGTGTATGACCAATAAATGTTGCCAAATCTCATAGGCGGATTGGCAATGAATTACCCGTGTAAGGTCATCCTCATTCAAGGCGGTTAAGAGGGAATTTTGGGCCTTGGAGTTAGCCTCATATTCTCTAAAGTTGAAGTCCGTCCATGTGCTCTCATCACTATCGGGTGCAACATAGGGTTTGGTCAATGATTTAGCTACTAAGCTACCTAAAGATTGCAAAAAGATAGTCATCCTAGCCTTCCAAATAGGGAAGTTGAGTCCATCAAATTTAGGAGGGGTTTTGATGTTGTCGGCCATGTTTACTAGCGAATGACAAATGAAATGCAAATGTTGATTAGCAAATTTTAAGGATCTCTCTATAGATGTTAAGCCAAAACCTAGAGTCCAAGCTCTGATACCAATTGAAAATCACCTAGAGGGGGGTGAATAGGTGATAATGCTAATCAATGAACAATTTAAAATTTATGATGCAACAATCTCACAAAGCAAGTGAATATAGCAATGAACGTAGAGAGCAAGTAATAAGAGCAATGAAAATGGAGCAAGAATTAAGAGCAAGTAAACCAAACGCAAACACCGAGAATTGTTATCGAGGTTCAAGCACCCAGCTCTACTTCCCCGCCTTTCCCAGAAGGATTCCAACCACTTCCACTATCACAAAGATGTTACAAATCTACCGGAGTACCCAACTCCACAATCTCAAGTACAAGTAATCTCTTAGTAGTCAAAAGACCACAAACTCTCTCTTGCAAAATTCTCTTCCCTTACAAAGGTCCTTAGAGAATAATGAGTAGGAATGAAGCTCTTGTGTGCAAGGAGAAAAGAAAAAGAAATCAGAGAATTCTTGAAAGCACTTCAGAAAATGAGAGAGAATTTCAGCACAAAAATCAAGAAACCAAGTCTTTTTGAATGCCTTAAACTTGTGGAAATTTTGATAATTTTTCTAGTAAACAACCTCTCCCTAAACACCCCTATTTATAGGAGAGGGCTAGGGTTTAGAGATAAAACATATTTAAGGCTAATCAGAAAGTATTAAAACCAAAACATGTCACTTAAACACACTTAAGTGAGAAAAGGACAAAAATAAACCAGCTCAGAAAAATAGCCGTTACTGTTCAAACGGCTAGCTTGGTCGACCGCCCGGTCGACCGCTAGTTCAAAAAAATAGCCGTTACTGGCTAACGGTCGACCGGCCGGTCGACCCAAACAAACAGAGAGCAGAGTCTTTCAGGCAGGCATGTCTCGGTCGACCGTCCGGGTCGACCGTGAAACGTGCACACTGATACGTGCAGCTGCCAGAACTCCGGTCGCCTGGGTCGGCCGACCGGCTTGACCTGACATGGGTCGGTTGACCCAGGCGGTCGACCGGCTCAGGTCAAAAGCCAAAACAAAAATGGATTTTTGAGGAAAAATCTATTTTTAACAAAATAGTTTTGAATAGGAATATATATAATGGATAAAAATAAGTTTGTAGGCTGAAGATTGTATACAAACTATTTTTGTACATAATGTAGGAAATATGTTTGGAGACAAGATGTGCGCAAAAACGTGTGTGATAGAGCTTCAAACCTATTCACTATTCTTTAACAAAACTCTAAACTAAAAACAATCTAATAATTTATCTTGAGCAATCTTGAAGTCTTGAGCCATGCAATGCCTTACTAGAGCCTTCTCTTCTATGTTCCTTTCTTGATGTGCAAAACGCCTTCTTTGCTTCATAAACCTAGAAGTTCTTGCAATAGCTAAGCAATGGCCTCCAAATATGGTACTAACCTGAAACTTATCTTAAACAAACTAATTAGTACCAAATAGCTCTTATTTGTTTTGTTATCATCAAAACTCTAAACAAATGGAGAGTGAGAGTGTAACCTTTTGGGCCAACACCACCTTCTTTCTTACTTAATTTCAACTTATTTTTCCTTTTCTTTAAAAGAACTAAAAGAAGATCTTTAACCATTGAATGTAACTTAAAAGAGAACTTGCTAAAAAAGCTTCGATCGCTAGTCCCTCCTTGTGGATCACGACCCGCATAGCCACTTATTATTGCGGTAGTATTGAGTACTTGCACTCTTTATTCTAAGTTCTAAAATTCTGTATTTTGAGTAGGTAAAACCTCAATCACTGACCCAAAGATTCAATCAACTATGTATTTTGATGATTCATAAATTATGTAGTTAGATACTAATGATCTTAAAGTTATGTTAAGTATATACATGTTATTTAAAATCATATTTTGAAGCTCAAGCTCAACCAATACAATGTGGAATGTCTCTCGTTGAGGATTGGAGGTAAAGAAAGTCGGATTCAATTCAAGACATATACCGATGACTTCAATATTTCAAGAAAAAGATTTGTGTTTTGTAAATTTAGAATTTGTATTAAAGCTTTAGTTTGTAGAATTGATAGTTCAAGCATGACATACACATAAACACAGTTTTTTATTTGATGGTTAAAAAGTTTTTCAAAGTAAATTTTACACAAAAATCAAGTTTATCAAAACTAGTTTTCAAAATCCTTTAGATTTGATAGAAAATTGATTTAACTACGAATTAAATCTTAAAAATAAGTTTTACCATTTGAAATATGCAGTAGAGTGTTCTCGTACATATTAGAGTTCAAATATATTTCAAGAAACTTATTTTTATATAATTTATGAAGTTGAAATTCACTTTATGCAAAGTTTTGAAAATTCAATTTTCACTGAACTGAACTGCTTTCGACTCCCCTAATTGGCACTGTTGAAACTGAATACTCAGTATGTTTTGAGCTGATGAACTTCCGACTGCATTTTTCAGAGATGTCCGAAAAGTTCAGAACAGACTCACTTTCGACAGCAGTGGTAGTGTTTTCCACTAACTATCGAAAGAAGCTTTTGACGGCTTGATTTTTTGCTTTCAACAACATTTTTTAGAAAGTTTGGTTTGTCTCAGAATGGCTCAGATTTTTGACAGCTCTCTGAATTTTGATAGCTATGTATTAACTGTCAACTGTGCTTTTGACAGCCAATATAAATTTTATATAAACAAATTTTTGAATTTTAAAATTATAGTCATTTGTGACCGTTGACTGTCAAAAGTTCTGCACCAGCTTTGACAGATAGTTGACTTTCTCTGCATGATTTTAGCAAAAGTTTTTGTTATTCTATTTCGATTTTTGTTATAAATCTTAACCTTTTATATAGAGTTTAACAACAAATTTTATAATAGTTTTTAAGTGCTAAGTTCTTTCAATCTTCAAGATCTTTTCTTTACAAAAGTTTTTAGAGCATTCCTCTTCTAATCTTTCTCAATCTCTCACCCACACAATTTTGACCCTTCAAATCTCCTACTAGTGCCAAAAACTTGATGTTGAGAATTGGCAAGTGCACCACTCGTTTAACGAGTATCACAGTAATGAAGTAGAGTGTCAAACTCACAGGGATTATAATCCTATCAAGTATCAAACTAATCTATCCTAGTTTTATTTGAAAAAAAGAATTTAGAGAGTGTTTAAAGTCAACTAAGAAAATGATTTAAAACAGTGGACTTTATAAGGGAAAGAAGTTAGAGCTATTGATTTTGGTAAATATAATCAGATATAAAATAAGTGATTGTGCCAGTAAGTTCATCTACTCCTCTTAACAATCAAAAGTTCCTATATCAATTAGTATTATCTCTTAAGTAACACAAATTCTATCCCCTTGATGAGAACCTATAATCTCTCGATTTAGTGGATTTGTAAGCTAAGAAATACATAAAGTGTACTGGCCTTTCTAACAAGATTGCACAACCTATGTGTTAACTTTTAGTCTCAACATGTGATATTGTGATCTTTACTTTTATGATGCTACGCTAGGTTATCTCCTCTCAGACTCTAAGCTAACCATATATATAATTGTGGTCATTAATTAATAGACATAATGTCACCCGATTTAATTAATCTTGATTATAAAAATTTTGGATTTTTATATTTTTCTATTGAAAATTTTTTGTTGGATTTATACCCTAATTTTTGATTTTATGCTTGATTATATAAAATTAATGTGGTTAAACGTGTGATTAAAATTTAACATGAATTGTGGAGAAATTATTTGATAATTCTTAACTTAATCATATGTATATAAGAGTAAGTGTATTTAGTGGTGAGCTAATTGTATGTGGACTTATAGTTTTTTATCCATATATATATGTATGTATGCTTATGCACATGGTTGTATATAATTGTATGTACAAGTAATTGTTCACATCATGTATTAATCTCCCACTAAATTTGTCACGCCCCGCTTCCCAAAATACGCGGAAACGGAGTCGCGACGAAGGTCGGCGACGTATATACGCGAGGAAAATACCCCACGTATACACGGTAAGCCTAAATTAACCTGAACAAGCTATAAATCAGGACATAATCATAGGTCACTGCAATAATACATATAAGACTACACAGGATCTGAAATGAAAAAAGGAATAGAATGACAGGCTAATGTGATATACAAGAATCAAGAATAATAGCAGGAATAAGGAAAATGCAAGAATACCAGAATAAAAAGGAAGAGAGAATCTAGCTCCTCGCATTATGGACGGTCTCAACGGACACCTGCACAATAAAAACAATCGTCCAATATCTGGACCTGCAAATCTAGGGTCGTCAGAACGCGACCATGGTGAGTGTGTGTGCAAAAGGGAAAAAAGCTCGTGCAGAAGAAACAATGTGCATAAATAGTAATCAAAATAACTGCAGATATAAGAGACCATATAACAAATAAATAACAGAACTGTAATAAACATGATAACAACATGAATAAAATAGGCAACAACTGATCAATAGTAAGCAAGCAACTGATGTCACAATAGGTAACCAATCACATGTCACTAGGCTGGTATCCAAGTCTGGTCACAAGTCTGGTCTTGGTTATAATAATCTGGGCCTGGTTACAATCATGTATACAGTCATGTGATTATAGTCGGTCACAATATGCTATAAACAATTTATTATCATTTATTATGTCAGCGAACACCAATTGCCACATGCAGTAGACGCATCCCATACTACGCCTACCACACGTGTCAATCAGGGTCCTAAGTTATTGAAATTAGTGGAAGAGACATTGTCCATGCTTTAGGTGGGTTCCGTACATACCTGGAACCACGGCCCAATCACCTGGCGCTGAACCAGGTCCTACCGCTAGGTAGTCAATAACAATAACAATAACAATGTGTCAATAACAATGACAATATGAACAATACGGGATGTCAGTCATCCCCCGGAACCCTGCAGTGGAACCGTATCTCGGCTGCGCAACCTGTATCCTAGGTCCACCCAAAATACAGACGCTATCTCATCCATCAATTTCCCCAATCCCAGTGTAAGTTGTTCAATTACTTTATTATTCATTCAATTCAGTCAAACCAGTCAATGTCCATATTATCTAGAACACTGGGACGATATGGTGATAGTAACAATAACAGTACAGTAACAGTCAATCAGTAATCGTATACACGGTGAACAATATCAGTAACAGTGAACAGTAACGGAAACCGTGTATACGATGAACAGTAGAACTGTACCGGGGTTACGGTCAAACAATCATTTCCCAGTAACTTCAATAACATGAATTTATACAATACTGAATCCAGATACTGTTCAATAGACAGTCTAATCTAGAACCGGTCAATACCTCATATGCCTGCACTGCATATAACAATAGTCGATATCAATAGTCATCATGAATCTGCCCTCAATAGTCATCCTGACCATCAAATATTAATCCATGTCAAAGTGATCTAGTACAGTAACACACCAGTTTAATGAATCAATAACCAGTTCTCTCATCATGTCAATCTACTCTAATCCTCGAGTTACCAATAACAGAGATCAAATAGAAAAGCTATCAAACTCTGAATATATAATATCACCGATATCGTTGAATTCACTCTCACAATGATTCTATCCCTATCACTGAGTAACAACAATAAATAGCAGTCTATTGGTAACCTCAAGATCAACTAATATAACAGACACCAAGATCACAAGTAAGGAATGGAAATGTCCTCAAAGAACTACAATCTAAAATAGTTCACCTATAAGTCAATACTAACAACTCATCCATATTCAAATAATATAATCGATTGGTACATCGACGAACTCTAGCTTCTAATAATCCGAGTCATTACAACCAACTCTTATTTTCAATAGTTACTTGATCACTAAGTATTAATAAACATCGAGCAATCTAATACAATAAACTGCCGTTCCAATATATATCAATAATCATAGTTTAGTTCTCACCCTCTATTATTCTAATCTGATTCCCAAAACCTCAAGAGTTCACATTTCTATTAAGATCAACTCAGGTCCCCAACCCTTGTCAACATATCCAATACATGCACATAAGATCTATTAGATCAAGTCATTACCACCAATATCTACTTCTTGAAGTCACATACATCCATCTATATCCATAACATAACCCATGATTAAGGTCTACATCCAATAAAGTAGTTATCCCCAACAGACCGACCTATATTAGTCGACTAGAGGGAAGAAACAAGTCGACTAGAGGAGGATTAGTCGACTAATCAAGTGGGCCTAGTCGACTATACAGGGACCAAGTCGACTATACAGGAAGGGAAGTCGACTGACAGAGATGCAGATCAGTAACAGAGACTGCACATCTTCCAGAACAACCTATTAGTCGACTATAGGTCAAGGTGTAGTCGACTATACTTGATATTATTCGACTACTAGATGTGTCAAGTCGACTAACAGGGAATACAAAGGACAAACAGAGAGCACATCTATTTCCTGGAAGGTAAGTTAGTCGACTAGGGGGAAATCATTAGTCGACTAACAGAGCTATTAGTCGACTAATAATAGGTATTAGTCGACTAATCAGCCTCTGTCAGCCACTCAAATCCTGAGATACTCCTACACACAATCCCATATTCTCTTCAATACACTCGTGTGCTCCAATATGTAATGTCTACACTAACAATCTAAACTCTCATAGGATGATCATGGGGTTCCAACATATAAGACCCTATATATATATATATATATATATATATCAATGAATTCTTATATAGTCAATCCTCATATGAGCTATCACTAAATAAGGAAAACGAGACTATCATATCTTTACCTAAAATACTTGGACAATGCGATAACAATGACAATAACAAATAAACATGTATCAATATAATAACATCATGGCATCACGAACTGTAATTATCATATGCGAACAATAATTGAACCGAAGGATGATCAACCATAAAATATAAATTCATTGCAAACCAAATAAAACACTCACCTTCATGGGGGATCTGCTGGTTGACCTTGAGCTGTTGCGGCACGTTGGATCAGCAAGGGGGAGCTCGGCCTGCTGCTGTTGGTGCTGTGCTACTGTGGTTGCTCGCGCGGCTGCTGCTGGGGAAGGAACAGCCAACAAGGGGAGGAACAGGTGCCCACGGCCTGCTGCTGTCGCTGTCGGATCTGGTACACGGCCTGGAGAGTGCTGCTGCTCCGCTGGTTGCTGCTGGTGCTGCCGCTGGGAGAAGGAGGCGGCCTGGAGATGGGCTCGGCCAGGATGTTGGCTGCGGCTGTGGTTGCCTGAGGTGAAGAAGGGGAGTGCACGGGGCTGCTGACAATGGGCGCAGTCAGGGGATCTCGGGGCTTGGTTGGATGTTGCTGCTAATGGAGAGAGGGGGAATGGAGGGGGTGCGGCTGTTGGATTGGGAGGAGAGAAGGATTAGTTTAGGTTTAGGATTTGGTAGGGATTTTTGAGGAGATTAGTTAGGATTAGGATTACTTGGGATTTGATCTTGTGGTTAGGATTTAGGATTTGGTGGAGATTTATGAATGGGTTATTGGGTTTGCGGGTAGCGGTTATGCTAACGGGTTGAGGCTTGAGCCCAATAAGATAATGGGTGTTGGGTTTGAGGGTACTAGATTAGGATCCAATTAGGTTGAGTGTTGGGTCTTGGTTTGAATTTAGGTAATGGATGTAAAAGAGGATAACGGGTCATAGGCCATGGAATCTAAACGGTAATTGGAAAATAGGGTGAAAGGCTAGACAAGGATACAAGGGATTACGTCATGAATAGAAATCAAGGGTAAGGGAAATATAACACTACAAAATAATGACCCAACATTAGTAGTAACAATACTTAACTAAAATAATAATATTAATAATACCAATACATTACATGACCAATCTAATAATAATAAATAACAATAACAACATAGATATTACTAACAACGAGTAATATTATAACACATGAAAATAAATACATGTACATATTTAAAATACCAGTATATTTTATCCAAATACCGTACTTTAAAATAGGGATATTACATTCTACCCACCTTAATAAAAATTTCGTCCTCGAAATTCAAATAAGGTAGGGAATGATAAAAGAATAAAGAATCAAGACAGAATACAAACAAGCTTCCACATCGTCTCGTTGGGACACCACGATTCCGCTGCGCGCTCTGATCTCTGCCACCATCTTCAGCATGAAGTGAACAATTCCCAAAAGACAAGATCAGAAAAATAGAATAGATAAGGAGAATAGGAATCAAGATGGAACCAAGATTACTCTATAGGAGAGATGTGATCAGGGAGATCAAAAGATCAAAGAGAGAGATTTTCAAAAAAAGACAGTCAATTCCAAATGGGCTGAATATCATGATGGATAGTATATGTATATTGCAGTGTAATTATAGCTCGTTCAAATTATCGGTAAGAATCAAGTCCGTTTCATGTCGAAACTGGCTCTGATACCAAGAAAACCCTGTCACGCCCCGCTTCCCAAAATACGCGGAAACGGAGTCGCGACGAAGGTCGGCGACGTATATACGCGAGGAAAATACCCCACGTATACACGCTAAGCCTAAATTAACTTGAACAAGCTATAAATCAGGACATAATCATAGGTCACTGCAATAATACATATAAGACTACACAGGATCTGAAATGAAAAAAGGACTAGAATGACAGGCTAATGTGATATACAAGAATCAAGAATAATAGCAGGAATAAGGAAAATGCAAGAATACCAGAATAAAAAGGAAGAGAGAATCCAGCTCCTCGCATTATGGACGGTCTCAACGGACACCTGCACAATAAAAACAATCGTCCAATATCTGGACGTGCAAATCCAGGGTCGTCAGAACGCGACCATAGTGAGTGTGTGTGTAAAAGGGGAAAAAGCTCGTGCAGAAGAAACAATGTGCATAAATAGTAATCAAAACAACTGCAGATATAAGAGACCATATAACAAATAAATAACAGAACTGTAATAAACATGATAACAACACGAAAAAAGATAGGCAACAAGTGATCAATAGTAAGCAAGCAACTGATGTCACAATAGGTAACCTATCACATGTCACTAGGCTGGTATCCAAGTCTGGTCACAAGTCTGGTCTTGGTTATAATAATCTGGGCCTGGTTACAATCATGTATACAGTCATGTGATTATAGTCGGTCACAATATGCTATAAACAATTTATTATCATTTATTATGTCAGCGAACACCAATTGCCACATGCAGTGGACGCATCCCATACTACGCCTACCACACGTGTCAATCAGGGTCCTAAGTTATTGAAATTAGTGGAAGAGATATTGTCCATGCTTTAGGTGGGTTCCGTACATACCCGGAACCACGGCCCAATCACCTGGCGCTGAACCAGGTCCTACCGCTAGGTAGTCAATAACAATAACAATAACAATGTGTCAATAACAATGACAATATGAACAATACGGGATGTCAGTCATCCCCCGGAACCCTGCAGTGGAACCGTATCTCGGCTGTGCAACCTGTATCCTAGGTCCACCCAAAATACAGACGCTGTCTCATCCATCAATTTCCCCAATTCCAGTATAAGTTGTTCAAATACTTTATTATTCATTTAATTCAGTCAAACCAGTCAATGTCCATATTATCTAGAACACTGGGATGATATGGTGACAGTAACAATAACAGTATAGTAACAGTCAATCAGTAATCGTATACACGGTGAACAATATCAGTAACAGTGAACAGTAACGGTAACCGTGTATACGATGAACAGTAGAACTGTACCGGGGTTACGGTCAAACAATCATTTCCCAGTAACTTTAATAACATGAATTTATACAATAATGAATCCGGATACTGTTCAATAGACAGTCTAATCTAGAACCGGTCAATACCTCATATGCCTGCACTGCATATAACAATAGTCGATATCAATAGTCATCATGAATCTGCCCTCAATAGTCATCCTGACCATCAAATATTAATCCATGTCAAAGTGATCTGGTACAGTAACACACCAGTTTAATGAATCAATAACCATTTCTCTCATCATGTCAATCTACTCTAATCCTCGAGTCACCAATAACAGAGATCAAATAGAAAAGCTATCAAACTCTGAATATATAATATCACCGATATCGATGAATTCACTCTCACAATGATTCTATCCCTATCACTGAGTAACAACAATAAATAGCAGTCTATTGGTAACCTCAAGATCAACTAATATAACAGACACCAAGATCACAAGTAAGGAATGGAAATGTCCTCAAAGAACTACAATCTAAAATAGTTCACCTATAAGTCAATACTAACAACTCATCCATATTCAAATAATATAATCGATTGGTACATCGACGAACTCTAGCTTCTAATAATCCGAGTCATTACAACCAACTCTTATTTTAAATAGTTACTTGATCACTAAGTATTAATAAACATCGAGCAATCTAATACAATAAACTTCCGTTCCAATATATATCAATAATCATAGTTTTGTTCTCACCCTCTATTATTCTAATCTGATTCCCAAAACCTCAAGAGTTCACATTTCTATTAAGATCAACTCAGGTCCCCAACCCTTGTCAACATATCCAATACATGCACATAAGATCTATTAGATCAAGTCATTACCACCAATATCTACTTCTTGAAGTCACATACATCCATCTATATCCATAACATAACCCATGGTTAAGGTCTACATCCAATAAAGTAGTTATCCCCAACAGACCGACCTATATTAGTCGACTAGAGGGAAGAAACAAGTCGACTAGAGGAGGATTAGTCGACTAATCAAGTGGGCCTAGTCGACTATACAGGGACCAAGTCGACTATACAGGAAGGGAAGTCGACTGACAGAGATGCAGATCAGTAACAGAGACTGCACATCTTCCAGAACAACCTATTAGTCGACTATAGGTCAAGGTGTAGTCGACTATACTTGATATTATTTGACTACTAGATGTGTCAAGTCGACTAACAGGGAATACAAAGGACAAACAGAGAGCACATCTATTTCCTGGAAGGTAAGTTAGTCGACTAGGGGGAAATCATTAGTCGACTAATAGAGCTATTAGTCGACTAATAACAGGTATTAGTCGACTAATCAGCCTCTGTCAGCCACTCAAATCCTGAGATACTCCTACACACAATCCCATATTCTCTTCAATACACTCGTGTGCTCCAATATGTAATGTCTACACTAACAATCTAAACTCTCATAGGATGATCATGGGGTTCCAACATATAAGACCCTATATATATATATATATATATATATATATATATATATATATATATATATATATATATATATATATAATATATATATATATATATATATATATATCAATAAATTCTTATATAGTCAATCCTCATATGAGCTATCACTAAATAAGGAAAACGAGACTATCATATCTTTACCTAAAATACTTGGACAATGCGATAACAATGACAATAACAAATAAACATGTATCAATATAATAGCATCATGGCATCACGAACTGTAATTATCATATGCGAACAATAATTGAACCGAAGGATGATCAACCATAAAATATAAATTCATTGCAAACCAAATAAAACACTCACCTTCATGGGGGATCTGCTGGTTGACCTTGAGCTATTGCGGCGCGCTGGATCAGCAAGGGGAGCTCGGCCTGCTGCTGTGCTACTGTGGTTGCTCGCGCGGCTGCTGCTGGGGAAGGAACAGCCAACATGGGAGGAACAGGTGCCCACGGCCTGCTGCTGCCGCTGTCGGATCTGGTACACGACCTGGAGAGTGCTGCTGCTCCGCTGGTTGCTGCTGGTGCCGCCGCTGGGAGAAGGAGGCGGCCTAGAGATGGGCTCGGCCAGGATGTTGGCTGCGGCTGTGGTGGCCTGAGGTGAAGAAGGGGAGTGCACGGGGCTGCTGACAAGGGGCGCAGTCAGGGGATCTCGGAGCTTGGTTGGATGTTGCTGCTAATGGAGAGAGGGGGAATGGAGGGGGTGCGGCTGTTGGATTGGGAGGAGAGAAGGATCAGTTTAGGTTTAGGATTTGGCGGGGATTTTGAGGAGATTAGTTAGGATTAGGATTAGTTGGGATTTGATCTTGTGGTTAGGATTTAGGATTTGGTGGAGATTTAGGAATGGGTTATTGGGTTTGCGGGTAGCGGTTATGCTAACGGGTTGAGGCTTGAGCCCAATAAGATAATGGGTGTTGGGTTTGAGGGTACTAGATTAGGATCCAATTAGGTTAAGTGCTGGGTCTTGGTTTGAATTTAGGTAATGGATGTAAAAGAGGATAACGGGTCATGGGCCATGGAATCTAAACGGTAATTGAAAAATAGGGTGAGAGGCTAGACAAGGATACAAGGGATTACGTCATGAATAGGAATCAAGGGTAAGGGAAATATAACACTACAAAATAATGACCCAACATTAGTAGTAACAATACTTAACTAAAATAATAATATTAATAATACCAATACATTACATGACCAATCTAATAATAATAAATAACAATAACAACATAGATATTACTAACAACGAGTAATATTATATCACATGAAAATAAATACATGTACATATTTAAAATACCAGTATATTTTATCCAAATACCGTACTTTAAAATAGGGATATTACAAGTCGACTGACAGAGATGCAGATCAGTAACAGAGACTGCACATCTTCCAGAACAACCTATTAGTCGACTATTGGTCAAGGTGTAGTCGACTATACTTGATATTAGTCGACTACTAGATGTGTCAAGTCGACTAACAGGGAATACAAAGGACAAACAGAGAGCACATCTATTTCTTGGAAGGTAAGTTAGTCGACTAGGGGGAAATCATTAGTCGACTAACAGAGCTATTAGTCGACTAATAACAGGTATTAGTCGACTAATCAGCCTCTGTCAGCCACTCAAATCCTGAGATACTCCTACACACAATCCCATATTCTCCTCAATACACTCGTGTGCTCCAATATGTAATGTCTACACTAACAATCTAAACTCTCATAGGATGATCATGGGGTTCCAACATATAAGACCCTATATATATCAATGAATTCTTATGTAGTCAATCCTCATATGAGCTATCACTAAAAAAGGAAAACGAGACTATCATATCTTTACCTAAAATACTTGGACAATGCGATAACAATAACAATAACAAATAAACATGTATCAATATAATAGCATCATGGCATCACGAACTGTAATTATCATATGCGAACAATAATTGAACCGAAGGATGATCAACCATAAAATATAAATTCATTGCAAACCAAATAAAACACTCACCTTCATGGGGGATCTGCTGGTTGACCTTGAGCTGTTGCGGTGCGCTGGATCAGCAAGGGGGAGCTCGGCCTGCTGCTGTTGGTGCTGTGCTACTATGGTTGCTCGCGCGGCTGCTGCTGGGGAAGGAACAGCCAACAAGGGGAGGAACAGGTGCCCACGGCCTGCTGCTGCCGCTGTCAGATTTGGTGCACGGCCTGGAGAGTGCTGCTGCTCCGCTGGTTGCTGCTGGTGCTGCCGCTGGGAGAAGGAGGCGGCCTGGAGATGGGCTTGTTGGCCCAAAGGCCTATCACCCTAGTTTTGATGATGATCAACTCATGAAGTTATATTTACTAATGATCTTGTGTTTAATTAGTGACAGATTCCTTATCAAGATCTTAGTAGGTGTGGAGCTTCAACAAAGGATTTAAAGTCAAGTTGGAAGCTAGCACCGGTTGATTCACGAGCCTATGCATCAAGATCACATCTAGAGATGAGCTCGGTAGATTGCATGTGGACCAAGTCAAGAAGATGAGAAGACTTCAAGTGAAGACTTCAAGAAGATGAAGACTTGAGTCTAGGTTTGTTTTTATAAGATTTTGTTTTTGTTTTAGTTAAAATGTAAAGGATAGATAGTTGGTGGATTGCTCAAGTCTATATCACACACACACTCTTGATAGAACTCTTGATAGAATGATTTTCATAAAAGATTTTCATTTGTGATAAAATACAATTTGGTTTTTGGTATTCATGTATACATATCTTATATCCTTTAACCAAAACAAGTTTAGTGCTTTATGTCAAAAACTAGATATTTCATCTTGATTGTGTGGTGGATCATATCCATACACACTTTGCTTTATAAGTTCAAAATATCTTGTTTTTGTATTTTGTGAAGTTATGGAAAAACAAGTTTTAGAAAAACATATTTTTATAAAAACAGTTTTTATTTTGATTGAAACTATTTTTCTGGATTTACTGTGAATTTCTGGGATTTTATTAAGCCAAAAGACCAATCCTTAATCCCTATTTTCTGGTTCTGCCAGTTCTGATTTTTCAGAACTGACAGAGGCCGGTCGACCGGGTCGGTCGACCGGACGTGCACAACGTGCACGCCAGTGTGCACTGGAGATCGGTCGACCGGGCCGGTCGACCGCTTCAGAGAGCTTTGCTCTCGGGAAGTATCGGTCGACCGGGCCGGTCGACCGACAGAGAGTTTACTCTCTTCTCCAGTTGCTCGGTCGACCGGGCCGGTCGACCGGAGGCTGCAACGGTCGGATTTTTGACCGTTGCCGGTCGACCGGACCGGTCGACCGGTAGCTCTGACAGAGCCCAACGGTCAGATTTTTCTGGCCTCTATAAAAGGGGGTTTTGTCATTGTTTGAAGCCAAGATTTTGAGGACTTCTTGAGCCAGTTTTTCCAAGTGATTTCAGAAGTTTTCTCCACAAAATAGAGTGCCAATATTTCCTATCAAAAGGGATTTTATCAAGAGAGTATTTATTGTGATTTCTTGAGTTTTCCATCAAAGCCTTCTTTCCTTGTTTTTTCTCACACTACACTTGAGCTTCCATTGTATATCTATCCTATAGGGAGAGTGTTGTAGTGAGTTTGTAATTGGTGATCTAGTGTTAGATCACCAAAGAGATTTCTTTTGTATTTGAGGAGACGGGCAAGTGTGCTCGTTGGTGGTTAGAGTTCGGTTGTGAACTCTTGGTGGTTTGAGGTGCGGCCTCGGCGAGTCGGTGGACTTGCGTGTGTAAGGGACTTTGGAGTCCGAGAGCTTGTAGGTGTTGCGGCACCGAGGAGAGATCCGGTGGGATCTTACATAGTGGAAATCCTTCGTGTGTCGAAGGCGGGGATGTAGAGCAAGTGTGCTCGAACCTCGAAACAAACCCTTTGTGTTTGCGATTGCTCACTCTTGCTCTCTTTCTCTTTTTGTCTCTATTTTATATCTTGCATTCAATTTATTGTGTTCATCTTATATATGCATGATATATTCCCTTGTGCTCATAATTGATATACATACTTGCTTGGGATTGTTGTTAACACTAGTATTCAACCAAGAGAGCCAACGCGGCACCTCAACCCATTCAAGGGGAATCTAGAGGAGTTTGTCCAGAGCCTCGCAAGGGGAATTCGGCAACACTCTTGTGTTATACATAAGTGTTTAATTAAAAGAATTTTAATTTGGTCAACTTAGTTTTAATTCCGCATTATTTGTTCATAAGTGACCATTAGATTAGCCATCACCTATTCACCCCCCCTCTAGGTGATCTTACAATTGGTATCAGAGCTAGTGCTCTTGATATTGGGTCTAACAACCTAAGAGTTAAAGATCCTCCTTTTAGGCTAATCACAATATTTTTGTACACACACACCTCACCATGGACTTCATGTCACCACCCACCTTTGACACTCTTAACATCCAAATTTGGAAGGTTAAGATGTCTTTGTTCCTCAAAGGACTTGGCCTTAGTGTATATCTTGCCACAACTAATAATGCATATTGTATAGATGGTAAGAATATTGAGGCTAATGCTAAAGCCCTTCATGCTCTTAAATGTACCCTAAATGATGATTATTTATCTAGGGTTTCTAACATTGAATCGGCTTTTGTAGCTTGGAACATCATCACCTCCCTTGGCGAAAAGGATCTATATTATGCCGGGAGCGATTCGGATGTTGGAAGCGACACCTCCAACAAATGCTATATGGTCCAAGGGGATAACCCCCTTGAGGTAAACTCCGAATCCGATGATGAGGACATGTCATATGATGAGCTCACTTCATTTTGCCAAACAATTCTTGAGAAATATGACATGATTAAAAAGGAAAATAAAAATGTGAAAAAGGACATTGCTTGCATGCATATAGAACAAGATTCTTTCAAATCTAACATTGCATGTTTAGAAAAAGAAAATAACATTTTGAAAAAGAATTTTGATGCCATGCTTAATGATAAAGATTCTTTAGAAAATAAAATGGCATGCTTAGAAAAAGAAAATGAAGATTTGAAAAATGATAATATTTCCTTGATGTCTAAATTGAATGTTTTATGTGAAGGAAATATGATTTTGAAAAATAAGATTGATTGGTGGAAAAACAAAAAGAAGTTGTTTTGCAAGAAAATAAGTCTTTAAAAAGAAAATTTGTTGAAAAAGAAAAGGATAATGTTTTTCAAAAGAAAAAGAAAATTGTCTCTTCATCTCATTATGCTTCTCATGCACACATTGATAAAAATGAGATTAACAATTTGAAAAATAAAATTGATAATTTGAGCTCTAATTTGAGCTCATGTGCATTCAATCATACTAGATTGGAATCCTTGTTTCAAAAGAAACAAGTTCCTCATACTCATGCACATCATCATCATGCACATGCTTATGATGCACATCATGCTCACACTCCCACTCATAAGTATGCTAAGGTGTACATATGTACACATTGTGGCCGCAAAGGCCATCTAAGAAAATTTTGTTATGAAAGGTTAAATGTTCTTATTTTTGATAAAAATAAAAATGCTTGGGTTCCTTACAAGACTAACCCCATAGGACCCAAGAAAATATGGGTACCAAAATCCCCACCTTGTGTATTTGATGTAGGTGAGGAATCTCTCAAAACGTGAGAGATTTGGTGCCTTGATGGTGGGTGCATTTGAACTAAAATGACACATACTTGGAGCACCGCTATCAAGGAATTTTGGTGGGTCAACCACCATGCTAGGAGCTTTGGAGTTGGTAACAATTTCTAAACTCCTATTTCATTTATGTACATGCTTATTATTTATGTCATATTCATAGCATGTTCATGTTTTAAGATTTTATGTACTCCATGTGGCATTTACATGCTTAAATGTAGAATGCGTCAAAACTTGCATTTTTACATATATGTATAGTGAACTACAATTGACTCATATATATTTGAACTTCATGCTCATTTGTATCCACTATATGCATGTGTATAGGCTAGTTTTGATGATTCGGTCATTTATACTTGTTATGCCTATCTTTGATCTTACCTCATGTATATGTGTGTTTAATTCAAATCTAATAAATATACATGTATACCCGTGAGTCTCTAGCTTTCATGCAAATATCTGATAGACTCTTTTACAATTTTGGGATATGTATGTGTATTGTTAGATTTGTATAATTCATACATATACCATGAAGATTGTAGTTTTTAATAAAAATGATTTTGTTTTGATAACAATGATTTCTATGTGATTTGAGCTTCAATGACAACTTTCATGAAAATACTATTTACATAACCTTTGAACACTCATCTTTTATTCAAAAATATATTTATGAGCTTTATGGACTATGAGTGCTTGGATTTTTATGTACTTAGTCTCATTCATGAAAAACATATGATTTGACATATTTGAAGGATCTTTAACTAGTTTTTAAAAACAATTTATACTAGTTATGTATTCTTCAAATAGTTTTTGAGATTGTCACATGATTCAATTTTTCTTAAAATTTAATGCTTCATGATTTGAATATTAGTTTATATGTTAGTTTTTGTCAACACTAGGATTTATACTTGAACATATCATGGGCCTCAAAAGATCTATTAGTAAGTGTGCTTAAATGCTTATTTGAACCCTTGAAATGTACTTGTATTGCTTAGTTTTGATGATTCATACATATTTAAACTTATGTTCACCTTTTGGATTTGATTTATGATCATGTGCCTTTCATTTCATGTATATGTGCATTTTGGCCAAACTTTAAGATATACATGTATACCTCTTGAGTCATTTGCCTTTCATGCAAATCTACATATATGGACTCAATTGCATTAGGGATATGTATGTATGCTTCTTGTGTTGACAAAATATACATATACCTTGAAATATAATTATTTTAAATAAAGAAATTTTTGTGATGATTTTCATGCTTTCAAAAATTTATGTTTTAAAGGAATATTGAACTTTATTGCTATTTTTCATGATGCCATGTTCCACATAACACTAGTACACTCACTTCTTTTCAATATGGACTTTATGGATACTAGAGTGTTTTTAGTGCCTTGTGATTCATTGATATTTCATGAAAAACTTTTGATTTATTCCTTGATTGAAGGATTCCGTACTAGTTGTTAAACACCTTCATTTAACTAGTTCGAATTCTTCATGTGGTAGATTATATGATATATACACTTAAGCTTAATTTTCAATTGGTATCATTGGATATTTTCAATTGGTATCAATTTGACCTCTTATGTATATAATCATATTTTTGCTTTCCCATTTATGTATGTATCACCTTCAATTGATATTAGTTCTTCATACATATATATGATTTGTTGTGTGCTTGTATCTAAATGGACTTATATTTTTAAAGCACAAAGTTATTAATGCTAAGCTTACTTCAAATCTTATTTATCTTCAAGCTTATGCATTAGATTTTAAAATGGTATCAATATTTTTTATCAAAGAGAAAATTCAAAATTTGTTTTGATAAAATAGAATTAATGATTTTGTTTTGATGAGAAAAAAAAAATTCAAAATTTTGATTTGTATTGCCCCTCCTTGACTTCTTTATTTTTGACATAAAGGGGGAGAAAATTTGTTGATTTGATTTTACTTTGAACCCTTTGTTGATGATTGACAAAAAGGGGGAGAAGTATTTTTGTTTTGATATATATGCATGATTTCCTGGCTTAAGGGGGAGAAGTATTTGTCCTTCTTACTTAAGGGAAATTAAGATTTGTATTTATGCATATGTGTTTTGATTTATGCAAATAGGAGTAAAAAGATTTTGATTTATGCTTGTTGCATCTCCATATTTGCATCCATATTCATGTGCTTCATGATCATATTTATTATTTATTTTGTATGCATGAGTTAAGGGGGAGCTTCTTTGAAGCTTTACTTTAATCCATGCATATATAACTTCATGAGTTTTGTCATCATCAAAAAGGGGGAGATTGTTGGCCCAAAGGCCTATCACCCTAGTTTTGATGATGATCAACTCATGAAGTTATATTTACTAATGATCTTGTGTTTAATTAGTGACAGATTCCTTATCAAGATCTTAGTAGGTGTGGAGCTTCAACAAAGGATTTAAAGTCAAGTTGGAAGCTAGCACCGGTTGATTCACGAGCCTATGCATCAAGATCACATCTAGAGATGAGCTCGGTAGATTGCATGTGGACCAAGTCAAGAAGATGAGAAGACTTCAAGTGAAGACTTCAAGAAGATGAAGACTTGAGTCTAGGTTTGTTTTTATAAGATTTTGTTTTTGTTTTAGTTAAAATGTAAAGGATAGATAGTTGGTGGATTGCTCAAGTCTATATCACACACACACTCTTGATAGAACTCTTGATAGAATGATTTTCATAAAAGATTTTCATTTGTGATAAAATACAATTTGGTTTTTGGTATTCATGTATACATATCTTATATCCTTTAACCAAAACAAGTTTAGTGCTTTATGTCAAAAACTAGATATTTCATCTTGATTGTGTGGTGGATCATATCCATACACACTTTGCTTTATAAGTTCAAAATATCTTGTTTTTGTATTTTGTGAAGTTATGGAAAAACAAGTTTTAGAAAAACATATTTTTATAAAAACAGTTTTTATTTTGATTGAAACTATTTTTCTGGATTTACTGTGAATTTCTGGGATTTTATTAAGCCAAAAGACCAATCCTTAATCCCTATTTTCTGGTTCTGCCAGTTCTGATTTTTCAGAACTGACAGAGGCCGGTCGACCGGGTCGGTCGACCGGACGTGCACAACGTGCACGCCAGTGTGCACTGGAGATCGGTCGACCGGGCCGGTCGACCGCTTCAGAGAGCTTTGCTCTCGGGAAGTATCGGTCGACCGGGCCGGTCGACCGACAGAGAGTTTACTCTCTTCTCCAGTTGCTCGGTCGACCGGGCCGGTCGACCGGAGGCTGCAACGGTCGGATTTTTGACCGTTGCCGGTCGACCGGACCGGTCGACCGGTAGCTCTGACAGAGCCCAACGGTCAGATTTTTCTGGCCTCTATAAAAGGGGGTTTTGTCATTGTTTGAAGCCAAGATTTTGAGGACTTCTTGAGCCAGTTTTTCCAAGTGATTTCAGAAGTTTTCTCCACAAAATAGAGTGCCAATATTTCCTATCAAAAGGGATTTTATCAAGAGAGTATTTATTGTGATTTCTTGAGTTTTCCATCAAAGCCTTCTTTCCTTGTTTTTTCTCACACTACACTTGAGCTTCCATTGTATATCTATCCTATAGGGAGAGTGTTGTAGTGAGTTTGTAATTGGTGATCTAGTGTTAGATCACCAAAGAGATTTCTTTTGTATTTGAGGAGACGGGCAAGTGTGCTCGTTGGTGGTTAGAGTTCGGTTGTGAACTCTTGGTGGTTTGAGGTGCGGCCTCGGCGAGTCGGTGGACTTGCGTGTGTAAGGGACTTTGGAGTCCGAGAGCTTGTAGGTGTTGCGGCACCGAGGAGAGATCCGGTGGGATCTTACATAGTGGAAATCCTTCGTGTGTCGAAGGCGGGGATGTAGAGCAAGTGTGCTCGAACCTCGAAACAAACCCTTTGTGTTTGCGATTGCTCACTCTTGCTCTCTTTCTCTTTTTGTCTCTATTTTATATCTTGCATTCAATTTATTGTGTTCATCTTATATATGCATGATATATTCCCTTGTGCTCATAATTGATATACATACTTGCTTGGGATTGTTGTTAACACTAGTATTCAACCAAGAGAGCCAACGCGGCACCTCAACCCATTCAAGGGAATCTAGAGGAGTTTGTCCAGAGCCTCGCAAGGGGAATTCGGCAACACTCTTGTGTTATACATAAGTGTTTAATTAAAAGAATTTTAATTTGGTCAACTTAGTTTTAATTCCGCATTATTTGTTCATAAGTGACCATTAGATTAGCCATCACCTATTCACCCCCCTCTAGGTGATCTTACAGGGCTTGGCCAGGATGTTGGCTACGGCTGTGGTGGCCTGAGGTGAAGAAGGGGAGTGCACAGGGCTGCTGACAAGGGGCGCAGTCAGAGGATCTCGGGGCTTGGTTGGATGTTGCTGCTAATGGAGAGAGGGGGAATGGAGGGGGTGCGACTGTTGGATTAGGAGGAGAGAAGGATCAGTTTAGGTTTAGGATTTGGTGGGGATTTTTGAGGAGATTAGTTAGGATTAGGATTAGTTGGGATTTGATCTTGTGGTTAGGATTTAGGATTTGGTAGAGATTTAGGAATGGGTTATTGGGTTTGCGGGTAGCGGTTATGCTAACGGGTTGAGGCTTGAGCCCAATAAGATAATGGGTGTTGGGTTTGAGGGTACTAGATTAGGATCCAATTAGGTTAAGTGTTGGGTCTTGGTTTGAATTTAGGTAATGGATGTAAAAGATGATAACGGGTCATGGGCCATGGAATCTAAACGGTAATTGGAAAATAGGGTGAGAGGCTAGACAAGGATACAAGGGATTACGTCATGAATAGGAATCAAGGGTAAGGGAAATATAACACTACAAAATAATGACCCAATATTAGTAGTAATAATACTTAGCTAAAATAATAATATTAATAATACCAATACATTACATGACCAATCTAATAATAATAAATAACAATAACAACATAGATATTACTAACAACGAGTAATATTATATCACATGAAAATAAATACATGTACATATTTAAAATACCAGTATATTTTATCCAAATACCGTACTTTTAAATAGGGATATTAAAAAATTACCATATACTTATTAATTAATCCTAAACTAATTAGTGGGATAAGGTGGCATCATCTTGGGGGCTTAAGGGAACAGGGATGCCATGTGGCATTATGGGATTAAATCCCATAAAATATAAGAGAGAGAAATGAAGGTATAAAGATCCCTTTTTTTACCATCTCCCCTTTTCTCTAAATCCTCAATCTTCTTCTCACTCCCCATTTGCGTCTCTCTCGTTTTCCTCTGTGTGTCGGTCGGCAGCAATGACCACAGGTTAGACCCTCTCTCTCTCTCCCTCTCCCCCTCTCCCCCCTCCCTCTCCCTTCCCATCTTTCTCTAATTCTCTCTCCCCCTCTCAATTTCTCTCTTCCTTTCCCTCAATCCCTCAATCTCTCACTTTCTCTTAACCTATCTCCTCTCTCCTCTCTGATTCGATAGCAGGGTGGCGCACGACGGGCCAACTGTGGCGGCAGCGCACTAGAGGGGCCAAGTTGGGGCGACAACACTGACAACGCGCGAGGCAGGCAGGCGGCGCGGGGGGGTTAGCCCGGTGTCGCGGTACCCGGCACCAAGCGCCCGGTGACTGCTTGTCAGACCGAGCAGGCGACGCAACCTCCAAGAATCATGCAGGCGGCTCCTCAGGCCAGTCAAGCAATGGATCGGCAGGTGGTGGGCGGTGGTTTTGTGAGGAGAGAGGGGGTTTGGGTGTTGCATGCAATACAGAGAAAGAGAAGGTATCAGCTAAGAATTTTGGGAAAAAATCAAGGTAATAGTTAAATCAAACCCTAACTAATTTAATTGAGATCAAATTGATTAAATTCATAACACAATCATGTATGATTATAGAAAATTTAGGGAATCAGTAACCGGTGTGATATATTCGAGAAAGAGTCGCAAGAAGATCAAGGTGAATTTATATCTAAAAACACAACATTTGTATAGTAATTAACTATTATAATAATATATATGTGTTTGTGCATATTTTTGATGAGGAAAATCGTGGTGTCAGTGCTTGGTGTGGATCACTCATGGAATACTTGGGTGAGTGCGGTTTCTAATGAGTTGGATTAAATTATACATTAATTGCAAATACGATAAATGAGAATTTATTTAATATAGAATTCTAGAATGTGGTATACAAAGACATTGACATATACATTACTCAATAGAAGTAATTAAGGTTGAGATGAATGTAATGGGTGCATGTTACTTGATGTGTGCATGATATACATGGGTGACATGTATTGATTAAGCAATTTGTGTGAATATTCTTATAAGAATGCAATCTAATCGATAAAATCTAATTGGAAGTATTATTATTTTCATATATAAAATGATGTGCATGATGTAGGCCATATGAAATTGGATGTGCTGATATTATGTGTGTTCACACTCATGTATGTAATTATGTATGTATGTATTGTTGTCATTAGAGGAAGAAACACGAATTGCACGAGTGGAGTGCGAAAACGGTGCTATATATATATATATATATATATATATATATATATATATATATATATATATATATATATATATATATATATATATATATATATATATATATATTAATGGAGGAAGGGACCCATATTGCATAGCTGAAGTATGAAGATGGTGCTATATATATAAATTAATAAAGGGACCCGTATTGTACTGGCGAAGATGGTGCTATGATATACATATATTGGCATCTTTACAAATGATTAAGAATGAATGTGCATGTATGATACTGATCGAGTTTTACCTGCACGCAAAAATAAAATATTAGATTTAAGAATTAAAGGTGTGCGAGGTTCTCAATACTAATCCGCGGTAGCAGTGGCTATGCGGGTCGTGATCCTCAGGGAGGGACTAGCGATGGAAGCGTTTGTAAGTTATCCCTAAAAATTTATTTTTTTTAATTATTTTGTTAGTCACAACGATATTTACAATGAAAAGTGGTATTTACAATGAGTTGTGGGAAAGAATATGGAAAGATGTGGATGGTGATCTAAACTAGAGAAGGAAAGAAAGAAAAACTTATAACACGTACAAACCTCTTCAGCCTGCTTACCTTTGATCCGTGCGATGATTTACCTTTTCTTGGAAGACTTGCAAGTATGGCGTATAGGATGTTCATCGCCATAAGCCATCAAGGGTTCTTCTTTGGCTAGGCAGTCTCAATGCAATTGGGTCTCATTGTTCGCGAGGCATTAGAGTAAAACAATGGAAGAAAACAGGAACAGAGAAATACAAGAATAAAACACGAAGAAATAAAACAAGAATAATAAAAAAGACAAACCTCAAGCAGATTTCATTAACAATAGAAGAAGAGTTGGCTTACACCGCTGTCACCTCAGTACAAGCAAGGACTCCTTCCTCCATGAAAGCTTCCTCCACTCTCAGTTACAGATTTTACAAAAGAAAAACGAACATAAAATCTAACCTAGAAGAAAAACGTAAACCCTAGCTTTTGGCCCTTTGTTGGACGCTGGACACTCTGTACGTTGCACTGCAGGGGATATTTATAGGTGCAGAAGGCCGAAGAGTCCTGGATAAACTTGCCCACAAAAACTGGAAACTGATCTCATCTAAATTGCCGCAAAATCCTGGTTTTTGCCGCAATTTTGCGGCAAAACTGGCTCTTCTGGCCACGCGCTTTGGCGCGTGGCCTCTCCCGATCCGTTCATCTGGGCGTTTGCTTCTGAAAGTGTGATCCTGGCTCTTCATCTTGGGATTTCGAGATAACTTAGAAATTTAGTTACCTTGATCTCAATTATCCCAAATCTTTTATCCACGAATTTCCTTCTTATCTTTGGCTTTTATGCTCATCCTGCAAGAGTTTAGGGTTGGATAGAATTCTATCCTTCCCTCATCTTTAATAATTGCAACTTTAGCCCTTGCATAATTGCACTTTGACAATTGATATTTGCACTTTTACACCTGGGCTTCAAATATGGGCTTTTGGGCTTCATTAGGCTTTATTTATTATAAAAATAATAATTCGAGGCCTGCACACAATAAATTACAAATTATTAATAAATGTGCAGAATTAAATGAATAAATATGAAAATGTGATGGTAAATGTTATGATAAAAATGCACTTTTGACTACCAATCACACCCCCACACTTATCTTTTTGCTCGTCCTCGAGTAAAAACAAAGAAAAGAAAAAGAAAAGAAGAATTAATCTAACCTAACTCACTTTCGTAGGAATCACGGTTGCACTTAGCACGTGCAACAAGCCGTTAAACCTCTAGGTTACCCTAGAGGACGAGTGTTGTCTCGTGAGGGTTTTCAGCGGATTACACCCAAAAAATCCATAAAAAGGAAAATATTTGAATTATTATTGAAGAGACTAAGTAGTCTATAAGTTTTAGGATCCTCATTTTTATTCATTCTTAGACTTAGTATTTATAGAGTAAATTGTTTTCATTTTAGGTAAGGGTCAAAATTGAACTTCTAATATAGTCTTTTTCGTTACCAAAAATCATATGCATCCTTATGAATTTATACTAGGAATTCCTTAACTTGGACTCTCATGCCTCTATATATATATTTTTTTTCTTTTTTTTTTATTTTATTTTTTTTAATATGTATAACGCATCTAATTTTCTTTCGTATAAGCATCAAGGCTTCTTGAGGCCCTCATACCTAACTAATTGACTATTAGATGTGTTAATACATATATATTATTTTTCTTAGTCTTCTTAGGCTTTCTAATCCACCCATGTAGCGAACTTAAAGTCGATGACTCCCAAACCGGTTGGCTTTAGGGCACCAGGTGAGAAAACACCCCGCGGACTCAAATTCGAGTGAACTAGGCCCCAAAACTAAGGACTTTATTTTATTTACTCACCTTTAGGCATGAATACTTATGCTTCTTGAGGCACATGTATCAGCTTAATTGGTGAATTTTTTTTTTTTAGACATTTTTTTTTATGAGGCACAATTTTTTTATGAGGCACAAGGGTCTTTGTCTTAGAATCCTAGATATGCATTTGGTATGCAAATTTCATTAAGGTAAAAATCAAGACTAACTACTTATTCAATTTCTCCTCCTATACCTAAAAATTTAACAATTTATTTATTTTGACCAAGTTTTTAGAAATTCTAATCATGATTTTCCTAATCCTTAAAACTAACTTAGGTTTCTTTCAAAAAAAATAAGTCAAAATACTGTCCTTTTTATAACATTTTTTTTTAAAAATTTTTTTTATTAGCAAATTTTGTTAGTATCTACTTATGTTAGTATGTTAGTAAAGCCCACCCCCACACTTATCTCATGCATTGTCCTCAATGTATGAATGATTGCATATATGCATGAAACAGAACAAGGGAAGGCGGAAGTTACCTTAGGGTGGTGGTTCCGGAGGTGGTCTAATTGGTCCACGAAATGCGGCCCAATCAAGATGACAGATAATTTGGTGGAACCCACCAGAAACTTTCCTTACATAACCCACTAAAATATATGTATAATCAATTTTTAGTATTTCCACCCCATCAAATTTCCAAATTTCATAATAAATTTCAGAGTTAATTGTCTCAACCTCCTTGTCCCAAAATGGAGTATGAAAAGATGGAATTATTGACTTGGACATTATAGGTACGGGAACGAATACCGACTCAAGGAAGATGCTCAAATCAAGTAAGGGCTCAGGAGTCGGGCTAGGTTCAAGAATTGAGTCCAAGTCAAGAAATTGAAACTCAAGTCCACAATCTTCTTCCCACAATGGAATGTGACCTAATATGGGTAATATCTCTTTACTTCCAATATTAAGGAATTCTAGCTCATCGCCATACAATTCTTCAAAACTAAGGTCAACATCTTCCGTCAGAATTGTACAATCAGTTTCAGAAGTATCTAGGTCGCATATCTCATTGGGTTCAATGTAATAAAAAGAACTTGCCAATTTATCCATAGGATTTTCAAAATTGCACAATTGGTCAAGTTCAATATGATCATCTAAAATGGGTGATTCAATTTCATTATGAATTGGAATAGGATCTAATGTTGACTCGGGAAAAGTGAAATCAGGTGGAGACACTGGAGTCATTATTGGATCAGGAAATAAAATTGAATCATCAAGTGGAAGATCATGATCATATTCATGCTCAAGTTCTATTTCAGGAAAGGAAAAACTTGCCAAATTATCAAGAATTGGAGTATCGGTAAGTTCAAATGATGGCACTGAAATAGAATCTTGTTGTCCAAAGCAACTTGGTTCGTCGGCTCTAACAGAATGGTCAACGATATCAGAAATGGCCGAACGGTGAGAACGTAAGGATTGAACCATCAAATCTATGTCACGATCACGGGCTAATCTAGCCTGAGTCATGGCGGCAAGCATCCTTTCATAATGTGATTGGGTTTGACAAGAGGAAGTGTAATCATGATGGAGTTGTGAGTTGGTGGACTCACGCATTATCATGTCTCCTATAGATGGTAATTGTTGCTTGGACTCATGCATACTTATTATTTCCCCTATAGATGGTAATTTATTCTGAATGGGGGATCTGAGTATGAATCATTGAAAGAATGTGGACTAGATGGATATGAAGGACAATTAGGTTGATAATTAGACTCTGGGGACTCGAAACCCCATGAACTCTGTGAAGAGTTGAAATCATTATGGAAATTATAGTCATAAGATGGGGGGTGTGGGATATAGTCATTCGGATAAGACCATTCCGGCACACTAGATTGGTCAAAGTTATGATATGCCGGGTTGGTAATATCCGAATAATAGTTAGGTGTGTAATATGGATTAAAATTGGAATTATTATTATATGCCATATCACACCAACACAAACAAAACAAACAAATAAACAAAAAAGAAAAATTTTAACCTAAGTTAGGGTAGACCTATGACCTAGATGACTCCTAACTGGTTAGACTGTCCACGGGAGGTCGGGTGTAGACTTTGACCACAAGTTAATCAGCCAGGTCAGGGCAAGAGTGGTGGGAGGTTTTCCGTCAAAGACGTTCCTTAATTAAATAAGGACCAATCTTCGGGCTTTCGGCCCTCAATCCCCTTCCTAGACACTGATTTGGCAAGAGTCAACTTCCAGCACTGTTCCCCCTTAGGATAGTCTCCTAATTGAGTCCGAGATGTCCCTAGGGCCAACGTCTACTTAATTTTAATTAGGCTTGGGTTAGTGAGTGCTCGGGATATGATTTTTGGGCTAAGGAAGGGTGATGAAATCCCCATCTTATCTTGTTAATGGGTTATGCCCTTAAGATGAATTAGTGCAAGTGTACAAGATAAATAGATAAGAATCACTCGAAGCAGAAAATCAACCAAGAGATGAGTTCTATTCTACATGCAATGCATACGTACCTTGCTTCTCCAGCACTCTTCAACAGTAAAAATAAATATATTGAAAAGACACGTGCCTAATATGCAAACGTCTAATCAATTTTTATTTATCAACAAATAATTTACTGTTGAATTATTAGCAATTTACAGGTATATCACAGATCAAAACAGAATAGAGCAGTAAACAGAATTTACAATTTGCAGCAACCTGCAAAAAAATCAATCAGTAGTTCTCTACTGTTGCCGCGTTTCCGCGGCTCTGGCCGCGGATCCGCGGCAAAATAGTAGGTTCTGGTGCTCTGCCTTCGAGGGCAGAGGCACAGAATAGCAATATGTCCAATGCTGCTGCTATGTTTCTGTTTCCTGTTCTCCAAACCTGCAAACAGAAAAGAATAAAGAATTAGTTAAAAATTAAAATTTTGTTTTAGAGATAAACTTACAGTCCCTCCCCGGCAACGGCGCCAAAAATTTGATTGAGATTTTAAGAATAAAAAGAATTAAAGTTCAGATTTCTTAGTCTCAATGCGAATCCGCTGTAGCAAGGGCTCAAGCGGGTCGTGATCCTCAGGGAAGGATGCGATGCAAGCTTTTCGACCCGATTCCTCTTTAACTTCAAAATAAGAGAAGAAGTGATTAGATTTGAGATATATGATATGAAAGATGTGGCTTTGCTGATCTTCTACCACAACCCTATTGCAAGTTAAGGGGCTTGATCTTCATCTTAAGATGTACATGATTCACCCTAGGTTATTACAAATAATTCAAGCAAGAAAAATTAAATACAAGATTCTAACTAAGTTACATTATTTAAAAGCCAAGCTATGGTTCATCCTAACATCTAGGTACAGCTTAATAAAAGATGAATCTCAAATTTATGCTGTCCTAGTTCTTAAGTTTGAAATCATGAAAAGTCTTTTTAATATGCAACTTAGATTAGGAATTCTAGGTATTTGTTTAATCTTCTAGAAAAGTTGCCTTTAAACCTAGGGTTTCTAGAGATGTTCGTTAATCAGATCAAGGCTTAACTGCTCTAGGGTTGCTTTAAGAATCTCAGCAAACCACTAGAGAGGATTAGTTCATCATCATTATTTTTTTTCTTTTTCAATTTATTTATTATTTTTTTATTATTATTTAATGAGAAAGATTGCAAGGAAACAAAGAAAAAGAAAACTAGAAGAGATCACAGATTAAAAAGAAAACCAGAGAGATCACAAAATAAAATTAAATTGCAGAAATTAAATGAGAACAAAGAGTGACCTTTATTGCAGAATAATCTCCAATTACAAAGCTCCTTCTTCTCCACAATGGGCATAAAACGAAAATTACAACTTGCTGAAATAAAAAATGGCTAAAGAAAACCCTAATCGTCTCTGGATGCCCTGTACGTTGCACTGCAGGGGGTATTTATAGGTGCAGAAGGCCGAAGAGTCCCGGATGAAGTTGCCCACGAAATCTGGTATTTAGATTCATCCAAAATGCCGCAAATTTGCAGCTTTTGCCGCAAAATTGCGGCAGTATAGTGGAGTCAAGCCACGCGCTTTGTTGCGTGGCTTCTCCTGGTCCGTCCATGTGGGCGCCTGCTTCTGGAAGTATGATCCTAGCTATTCATATTGGGATTTCGAGATAACTTGATAATCAAGTTACCTAGATTTTGAATTCTCCCAATCTCTTTTAAACGAATTTCCTTATCTCTGCACTCTTTTCATTCTCATCTGCAAGAGTTTAGGGTTGGGTAGAAGTCTATCCTTCCCTCATCTTTGATATTTGCAACTTCAGCCCTTTGTGTATTTGCACTTTGACAATTGATATTTGCACTTTTACACCTGGGCTTCAAATGTGGGCTTTTGGGCTTCATTAAGCTTTATTTATTATAAAAATAAGAATTCGAGGCCTGCACACAATAAATTACAAAATATTAATAAATGTGCATTATAATATGAATAAATGTGCAAATGTGATGGTAAATATGATGACAATTATGCATTTTTTACTACTAATCAGATACATATGTATGTGTGATCTATGTGTGTGTACAATATGGGTATGTTGGATGTGTTACCATATATGGTATTGTAGACAACAGAATACAGATTCAGTTGATTGAAATGGAAAAATCGACACCAGTTGTTTATATAGATATCATTATCAATTGAACAATACTTGAAGTAAATAGACAATCAAATTGAGACATTCATTTTGTTGGAACTTGGATTTTGATGATAACAACCTAATGTCATGTCATATACATATATACATGTACATCCTCACACTTGTGATGCAGGTTTCTTGATGCTCAAATGTTTGAAGAAATATAAATCTATTGTTGAGTTCATGAAGCACAAGATTATAGAAGGATGTTTACAATTTTTATATATTTTTAGTATTTTTTAGAAAATTGTTAAAAGCCTTAATCACACACACAAAACTATCTTCTAGTCTACTTATCCCTTATATAGTTGACTAATATGTCCTATAGTCAACTAAGTTTGCTCACAGAAAGTTGTCTGTTCTCTATTTTTCATATGCTAACATTATTAGTCGACTGATAATCAGTTATTGTCACGCCCCGCAATCATAATACTCATAAAAAGGGGTACGTGACGAGAGCCGGCGACGTATTTTCAAAACAAATACGTTAAGCTTCAGTACATTAATTCAAATAAGGCAACGTTTATCAGTTATTCCAGCTAGAAGAAATCAAATACATAATGTCACCAAAGGTTTTACTTATTACAACATAATGAAATCATAGGAAATATAACCATAACAGTCTCTCACATATGCGGATAGAAAAGATCTGTCTACTAGATATCAGCAAGGTGCTCAAAGTACTCCTGCTCCTGCAGAGTCTCTGGATCAAAACCTAAGCAAGCAAACTCAGGCTCGTCAATAGCGACCTAAGTGAGTGATAAAAAGAGGGAATATAATGCAACATGCAGAATCTAGCAACACATGCATAATCAAGTATAATTATCATACTATTGTCTAGCATATATGATTCATGATAAAGCACAGTGATATACATTATATAACCATTTATTACTACAATCTATCCTATGTAAAGTCATGTGTCTGTATGTCTATTCTTATTGTCTAGTTATTTGAACCCGATAGTTGGAGACGGGTATCTGTGTTTTAGGTGGGTCCCGTACATAACCGGGACCACGGCCTTAGTTTCCTGGCACTGATCCAGGCCGTACCACTAGGTACTCAGTAACAGTAACAGTAACAGTAAAACTGTAAACAGTAGACAGTGAACAGATGGGATTCCAGTCATCCCCCGGGAACCCTACAGTGGAACCCTCTTTCGGCTGCGCAACCTGTATGCTAAGTCCACCCAAAATATCGATACCGTCTCCTCTATCAATTTCTCCACCCAGTGTAAGTATCTAATAATCATGTTATATAAATCACTGGGCATAAACAGTAACAGTAGTAATGACAGTGTAACAGTAGAACAGTATATATTTTCCAGTGACTTGATAACATAATCCATCTCATCATTTACAATTTTAAACAATTATCAGATTTCTAGAAAACCCAACAATCACTTTAGTAGCTTACCATTTAATAATGGAAATAAACAAATATTTCATAATAAACAAAAATAATAATACTTATAAAGTGAGTAAAAGAACACTCACCTGGGCTTATCGCGCGTTCAAACACCAATTTGAAGAATCTACATTAAATACATATGAATTACAATTTATCAAATTTTTTTTACATATATTGAATTTTTTTTTACATGAGATATCTTACTCATTCAGTATTTTAAATTAACTATGGGTGGTCCAGGTCTTAAAGCAAGGTTGTATAATGATGTATAGAGTTTATGGGATTATTTAGCTTTTATTTACTGATTTTTTTTGTGGAGTTTAAATGGTTAAAACATACAATTTTCTTAACGGGTATAAATGTTGAAGTAGCGGTGTCAATTTAGAAGGCAGTGTTTCAGCCAAATATGATTTGCAATTAACCCCGAAATTTTTCTGTAGACGCTAGGGGTTATCTAGATATTTATTCATATTTTTATTTATTTTTTTTCAAATTTTATCTAGCCAAAAGAATTGTTTTTCAATAACTTAGCGGGTCTGTTTTTGTATTTGGGTCGGGTTAAAATGGATTAGAACCAATAATAATTGGGTTGGACTGAAATTGGGCTCTAAAACTGGGCTGCAAAACTAATTTGTATTTATTTCTTTTTTTCCTTTCTTTATTTTTTGTTTTCTGGCCTGGTCCATTGGCCAGGCCCATTCTTATTTTTCCCTTTTTTTTAGTCTGGACCTGAGCCTGGCTCATTGAGCCGGCCCAGTTTCTTTTTCTTTCTTTTCCTTTTTTTTCCCTTTTCTTGTGGGCTGGGCCAATGACGGCGCAGTTTCTTTTTCTTTTTCTTTTTCTCTCTCTCCTTTTTTTTCCTATTTTTTTCTTTCTTTTTTTTGATTTCTAAATATACCTTATTAATATTTTACCTATATATATATTTTTTGATTAATAGGGTTAGGTTCTAAAATTTTATTTGTGTAAGGAAATTTATTTATTTGCTTATTTATTTAATATGCAACTATTTGATCCAAACCAATTCTTTTTCTATTCAATATTCTAGAATTTCCCTTTTTTTCTTAAAGTTTTCTATAATCTAATTGGGGTAATAATTTATTACTTATATATGTTTTATTTAAACAAGGGTGATGTAGTAATGATTCCTGGAAAAATAAATCTAAGCATGGTAATTTAAATTTAATTGATTTTTTTCATACAATTTATTTTATTTATATATATATATTGGATGAGATCAAAATTCATGACAAGAAGAAATTTAAACATGGTATATAGTTAATTTATAATTCATACAATTATCTAGATCTTAGGGGAATTTAAGTTTCATAAGAGAATTTTTAAACATGATAGATTGTTAAATTCTAGTTCAATAATTTAATCCAGATAAGAATTCTTGTTATAAATAAGAAAACAAATCAAATCATGACACTTTAAAATAAAATTTTTACTTCATACAAATTTAAACCTACTTGGATGGATTCCCTTTGTCTGCTCCTCAATCTCCAAGCCTCGAACAGGTTCTTCCGTCACGATCAGTTCCAAGAAGCGGTGAATGAATGAGGAAAAATGCTGGATTTAGATTTCTTTCTAACTATCGCTCTTTTCTTTCTTTCTTTTTTGTTGTTGTAAAGAAACAAGAGAAAAGAGTTATGGTGATATAATGGGATAAAATTTTTTAGATTAGGATTTTTTTATTAATCAGTTTGTTAAGATAAGAATCCAGGTTGTTAAGATAAGAATCGGGTTATTAAGATATAAATCCCTAAAGATCTCTTGAGATCTTTCAGTTAGAAATTTGAATTTTAAATTTGACTTTGGGTTTGTTTAAATAATTTAGATCTCTTACTTAACCACACGCCAATGTGACATTACGGTTTAGGTATTAGGATTTAGTACAAAGGAACAGAGTTCGAGACTTGACATAAAGAAATATATATATATACACATTTTTATTTCTTTATTTTATTTTATTTTATTTAAGGTATTACAACACAAGAGTATTACATTCTACCCACCTAATAAGAAAATTTCGTCCTCAAAATTTAAATTCAAGAGGAAGAAAGAAGTTACCTAAATGCCATGAAATAAGTGAGGATAGCGATCGCGAATAATGTCCTCTCGCTTCCATGTCGCTTCTCCCGGAGATCGCCTGCCCCAAGATACTAGAACAAGTGGGATGATCTGCTTCTTAAGTTCCTTGGTGGTCCGGTCCAGAATAGCCATAGGTCTTTCAGTGTAGGATAAATCCGGCCGAAGCTCCAGCTTAGTATGATCCAAACATGATTGTCATCTCGGACATACCTTCTCAATTGAGAAACATTGAAGACATCATGCACGCCATCCAAAGATGGGGGTAACGCCAGTCTATAAGCCACTTCCCCCAGACGCTCCAGAACCTCAAAAGGTCCAATGAACCTGGGACTCAGCTTCCCCCGGCTACAAAATCTGATCACTCCTTTCGTTGGAGATATCTTCAAAAATATCTTATCTCCAGCCTCGAATACCAGCGGCCTTCTGCTCAAATCCGCCCACTGTTTCTGTCTATCCTAGCAGCCTTGAGATGCTCATGGATGACCTTAACTTTCTTCACAGTCTGAACTATAATCTCGGGCCCCAACAGTCGCCTATCACCAATGTCGTCCCAACATAAAGGAGACCTACACTTCCTCCCATACAAGGCTTCAAAAGGCGCCATCTTAATACTAGCCTGGTAACTGTTGTTATAAGCAAACTCCGCCAAGTGCAAATGATCCTCCCAAAATCCCTTAAATCTAGCATGCATGCTCTCAACATGTCTTCGAGAATCTGAATCGTCCGCTCTGATTGCCCAACAGTCTGCAGATGATATGTAGTGCTGAACTTCAAGCGGGTTCCTAAATTTTCCTAAAGACTTCTCCAAAAGTGAGATAGAAATCTAGTGTCTCTATCAGATACAATGCTAACTAGTACACCATGGAGTCTCACCATTTACTGCATATATTTCTCTGCCAACAATTCTGTAGACTGTCCCAGTCTGAAAGGAATGAAATGTGCTGACATCGTGAGGCGATCCACTATAACCCATACTGCATTATTACCCTTCTGGCTGTGAGGTAAAGCAATGACGAAATCCATAGTGATGTGCTCCCACTTCCATTCGGGAATTGGTAGAGGTTGAAGAAGTCCAGCTGCCCTATGATGTTCTGCCTTCACCTGCTGACATACTAGGCACTTTGCCACATACCGAGCAATCTCCTTTTTCATCATATGCCACCAGAACCGTTGCTTCAGGTCTTGGTACATCTTTGTCCCCCTGGATGTATGAAATAAGCCAAGCTATGGGCTTCAGCCAGCACTTCTTGCCTAACCTTTCCCTTTGGTACACAAATTCTGTTACCAAAATGGAGCGTCCCATCTGCATGGATCTGCATATCTGACCTCAACCCGGCTTCCACTTGTTCCCTGAATTCTTACAACTTAAGATCTCGACTTTGAGCTTCCCAGATCTTCTCCAATAAGATTGGTTGAATCTGCATGACCATCAATTAGCCAGGAGATATTGCCCTTCTAATCACCCTCAGGTCCATTTGCCACATCTCCTCGAATAATTCTCTCTGTTGAGTGATATGCATTGCTATAGACGCTTCCGGCTTTCTGCTCAAGGCATCTAGTACTACATTAATCTTTCTAGGTTGATACTGTAGATCAATATCGTAATCAGCCATCAACTCCAGTCATCTCCTCTGCCTCATGTGTTGGCCCAAAAGGTTACACTCTCTATTTGTTTAAGTTTTGATGATAACAAAACACATAGAAGCTATATGGTACTAATAAGTTTGTTTAAGATGAGTTTCAAGTTAGTACCATTTATGAAGGCCATTGCTTAGCTGTTGCAAGGTTTCCTAAGTTTATGGAGCTAATAAGGCTAATGGCGCAAGAGGAAGTGTCCATAGAAGAGAAGGCTCTAGCATGGCATTGCATGGCTCAAGACTTCATTATGGCTCAGAGAATTCATTAGATTTGTTTTTAGTTTTATAGTTTTGTTAAAGAATAGTGATTAAGTTTGAAGCTCAAAAATTCATACATACAAGTTTTTGCGCACATGTCTTTTCTAAAAAAAATCTCTCCTATATATACAAAATATTTTTAAATATAGTTTATTACTTACAAACTCCATTTTGTATATTATACCTAGTTATGATAAACACTATTTTGAAAACTATCAAAATCTCCTCAAAATCCTTTTCAAATTTCAGTTTTTGACCTGAGGCGGTCGACCGACCGGTCGATCGACTCTATGTCAGGTCAGATCGGTCGACCGACCGGTCGACCGGGATTCTGACTGTTGGGTGCGTGTATGTGTGCATGTTTCCCGGTCGACCGACTCCATTTCGGTCGACCGACCTTCAGCCGACTGTAAGCCAGCAACTCTCTGTTTGTTGCGATCGACCGGATGGTCGACCGTGGGCCTGGCCTGCAACGGATCTATTTTTGAAACCCGATCGACCGGCCGGTCGACCGAGGCTGTGTTTCTGCCTTAACGACTACTTTTTAAAACACGTTTTAGTTCGTCCTTTTTGTCTCTAAATGAGTTTAGGGGCTGTTTTCTGGGTCAAAATACTTCCTAATTATCATTGTGTTAGTTTACCCTTTAATCCCTAGCTCTATCCTATAAATAGGGGTGATTAGGTTTATGGTTTTTAACAACAATCATTTGCAAAAAATATTCAAAGTTTAAAGGCTTTCAAAAGAGTTTTTTCCTGGTTTTTGTGCTGAAAAATCTCTCTCATTTCTGAAGTTTTGTTTCAAAGCTCTTTCAAAATTCATTTTCTTTTTCCACTTACAATACTAGAGCTTCAATCCTACTCATTGTTCTATAGGGCTTTTGTAAGGGAAAAGGATTTTTCAAAAGAGATTTTGTGGTCTTTTGATCATCAAGAGAATACTTGTACTTGAGATTGTGGAGTTGGGTACTCTAATGTGATTGTAACTCTTTGTGAAGCTATAGTGGTTAGAAATCCTTCTGGGTGAAGGCGGGGACGTAGAGCTGGGTGCTCGAACTTCGGAAAAATTCTCGGTGTTTGCATTTGGTTTACTTGCTTTAATTCCTTGCTTTATATTCATTGCTTCATTTACTTGCTCTACATATTCATTGCAACATTGTACTTGCTCTACATATTCATTGCTATATACACTTGTTTCATATTCATATTGTCGATCAAATACTCATACAACAAGATTGCAATACGCACCTCAAACTCTTATCTAGAGGAATCACGAGGAAGGAGTTCAGAGCCCTTCACGGGGTATTCGGCTTCTAGTCTTGTTTTGGGTGATCGTTGCATTACAATTTTTAATTTGTGCATTGATTAGCATTATCACCTATTCACCCCCTCTAGGTGATTTCATCATGTTTAGCTCCTTCTGAGTGAAGATATACTTCAAGCTCTTGTGCTCGGTGTAGATCAGCACTTAGTCACCCAGCAGATAGTGCCTCCAGATTTTTAAGGCAAAAATCACTGCTGCCTACTCCAGATCATGCGTAGGGTAGTTCTTCTCATGAGGCTTGAGTTGCCTGGACGCATATGCTATCACATGCCCGTGCTGCATTAGCACATACCCTAATCCTTTCCCTGACGCATCGTTGTAAATGACCATACCACCAGTTCCATCAGGCATCTTCAAAATTGGAGCCATCATCAACCTCTTCTTCAACTCTTCGAAAGCACTGGAACACTCCGCTGTCCATACATACCTCTCTCCCTTCTGGATAAGCTTGGTCAGAGGTCCTACAATCCTTGAGAAGTCTTGCACGAATCTCCGATAGCATCCAGCTAACCCTAGAAAACTCCTAATTTCGATTACTATTTCAGGGTAGGCCAATCCTTCACTGCCTGACTTTGCTGGGATCCACTGAGATGCCTTCTCCTGCCCTAAAAATGCCACACTCTTAAGCCAGAATTCACACTTGCTTAGTTTGGCATAGAGCTTCTCCTGCCGGAGGGTCTGTAACACGATTCTCAAGTGCTCAGCATGTTCTTCTTCGTTCTTAGAATAAATTAGAATATCATTAATGAATATTACTACAAATTTATCTAAGAATGGAGAGAACACCCGATTCATCAAATCCATAAAGATTGCTGGAGCATTGGTCACTCCAAATGGCATGACCAAGAACTCGTAATGACCATAACGAGTCCTAAAAGCTGTCTTTGGAATGTCCTCCTCCTTCAACTGCAGTTGATGATATCTAGACCGAAGATCTAACTTCGAGAACACCTTTGCCCCAGTTAGTTGATCAAACAAGTCATCTATCCTAGGCAAAGGATATCTACTCTTGATAGTGACCATGTTCAACTCCCGATAATCAATGCACATCCTTCTGCTACCATCCTTCTTCTTTACCAACAACACCGGAGCTCCCCAAGGTGAAACACTAGGCCTGATGAAGCCTTTATCCAAGTATTCCTGCAATTGCTTCTTTAATTCTGCTAGCTCCACCGGTGCCATCCCATATGGTGCTTTAGAAATAGGGGCAGTACCTGGAATGACTTCGATAGCGAACTCCAAGTTTCGATCTGGTGGAAGTCCTAGTAGATCCTCTGGAAACACATCTAAAAATTCCTCCACTACCAGTATCAGCTTCTCTTGAATTTCTACAGTAGCATAGTCCCCTTGCTGCTTCTGTCTGGATGCCTTCGACTCCCAACGAATTAGAACTTGGGCTGATGTGGAATCCTGAAGATCACGCTCTTATTCTGGCAATCGATCACCGCATGGTACTTACTAAGCAATGTCATGCCGAGGATCACATCATATCCACCGGTGTCTATCATGAACAAGTCTGCCCTTAACTGTCTTCTGCAAACCTCCACAGAACAAGACTCACATACCTTACTAGTGGTTCTAACCCGTTCCTGGTACTAACTTCCCACTGGGTATCCATATCATTACAGGGCATAGCATGCATCATAACGAATCTAGTAGATATGTAGCAAGGGGAAGCACCGGAATCAAATAACGATACAACTGGAATGGAATGAACCAAAATGGTACATGCCACAACTTCTTCTGATGCCTCAGCTTGCTCTGCAGTTAGATTGAAGGCCTGACCTCTCTCACGACTAGCTCATGCCCTCTTCTGGGCCTGCTCAAACACCTATCGCTGCGAAGGAAGTGGAGCTCCTCTACTATGGGCACTGGGTTCCTCCTAACTGCTTCTGATGTTGGAGGGGCAGGCATGATGCCCCTCGGCCTCTTGGACGGACAGTCGGCTAGTTTGTGATTTCTGGATCCACAAGAGAGGCATTGACCATTTGCCCACCTGCAATTCCGTCGCAAGTGTCCCGGCCTCTAGCAGAAGTCGCAGACCGTCAAGGGCGGAGAAGTAGTAATCGGACGCCTGCCCAGTGGGGCATTGTTGGGCTTGGATGGAGGTAACTTAGTAACTTGCTCGAAAGGTCGCTTTAATGGCCTCATCTGCAGCCTGCCCTTGTTCTCCTTTTCAATCACCTGTTCCAAACCACAAGCAGCACCGAGAACCTGAGAGTAAGTCCCCAAATGTTGCGTGACCAGGAACTTCTGAATGTCTAGCCTCATCCCCTACTGAAATCGATTAGCCCGGTCTTCTTCCTTTGCTATCATATATGGAGCGAATCGCTTAGCCTCAGGAACTCTGCAGCATACTCATCCACCGTCCGACTCCCTTGTCTTAAGTTGATGAATTGCTGCTCCATCTCCCTCCTAGCAGTCTTGGGGAAGAACCGTTCATAAAAGCTCTCTGAGAACTTCACCCATATGATAGGT